>JABMBR010003153.1:0-28038 GCA_018881525.1 Meteorus sp. PSUC_FEM 10030008
ATTGAAATAACGAATCAAATAATAAACGGTTGATACAAATGATAGATCGAAGGTTTCAGTACTAAGAACGATAAAGTAAAACTCCAACCGCACAACTGAACTCAAGTCATATTTATATGAACGAAAATCGACGAATCTGAAGTTCGGTAATTGGTTGAAGTCAGAGAAGTGGGGTTGGTTGAGCGTGTCGACGATAATGCTGAGTTGATTTTGATTTCTTCATTTCGGTTAAAATTGTAACTCAGCAATATCGTTTCTGAGTTCAATGCCTTGAAGGAATAGCATATCGCTGACTACTTCAATAGCAGTGCATTGAACTAGGGTTATAATGTTGCTAAATTGTTCTTATGACTATTGGTAGAAGTCATATTTGGCATGCAGTGAAATAGTTTGGGTATTTATTGATGATGAAGTGGAATGACTGATGGTCGATTGACGTGGTTGATTCAAAAGGTCACGTGACTGTGAGATCACGTGGTTAGGTCGCTCAGGACCTAACAATATGTTCCAAGTCGAAACTCCAACCATTCCAATTTTTGTAGTATGGGGCATTTTCTGTTGGATCACTGGATCTGACTTTTTCTTCAAGAACCTGGAAAGAAACTCAAAACGGAACTGAAAGTTTGTGAGCATTAGAACTTATGGCAAAATGTTTTGAGATACTAGTGTCTGGCATGAAAAAAAGTTTGGGATTGCTTGCATGAAATTAACTATCTGAAATTTTTCAAATCACATCCATTGGAAAGAGTAGAAATTTTCAATCATTCCTCTGACAATATTTCCTAATATATGATGATGGAACTGTATCATCATTAGTTACGTAAAATATGAGTCCCCTTTCATTACAACAATTATCTATTGATTTTACACTTTGCATATGTAAATTGTGAATCATCGATAAGAAAATTTTGTCATGTGTAACAGAAGTCATCAATGTACATTTTTTTGACATGCAGAATTCAGGTTCATTCATAAGTATATTTTATAATGTTCAGGGGCGGCAGTTGGTGCTGGCGTATTAATGGTGGTCTTAGCGGCAGTCTTGGCTGTGATGTTTCCAAATATCATGGAGGTTTTGATCAATCATGAGGTGGTACTACGTGACGGTAGTCGTGCCTACGGATGGTGGAAAGAACCACCAGTTGTGCCACGAATGAGTATCTACATTTACAATGTAACGAATGCTGATGAATTTTTGAACAATGGTGAGAAGCCGATACTTCAAGAACTCGGACCTTATATTTATATCCAAAAATGGGACAAAACTAATGTCGTATTCAATGACAACGGCACAGTAACATACAACGTACGGAAACATTTCGTCTTTTCGGAGGTGAATCAATAAAAATACTACTTTTTTCATGAGTCTATATATTGTAAAAAAAAGTGTGCGCGGAGCCCGCTAGAAGTGGAATTTTCCACTGATGATGCCTAGATGAAGATAAATAGTCGAAGTTCTTTCTCATTACGCAAGATTCAGAAATTGAGATTACAAAATATATATTGATGATTTGAAATGAAAAATATGAAATTTAAGATTGGGATTTAGATGTATTTTCCACAATATTTTCCATCGTCTTTGATGAAAAAATGAATCATGAACGCTAATTAATTTATCTTTTCTTCCAATCGTTTTCTATAATATCAATATCTACCAAATAATAATAAATGTTGGAGATTACACTCGTGTTAGATGACTTAAAAATACAGCATTGATTGTCCTATTCGACTTGCTAGTTGGATTAATGTCATAACTGTTGATTTTCAAATTGTATTCTTCAGCTAAAAAGTCAATGGCAGGTTGACTTTCAGGTTGAGCAAACTGAAAATTAAAATCATTAATCATAATTTCTAGTAGAAATCTCCTAGTTTCTTTCCATTAATGTTGCACTAGTTGGTGAGTATGACGTCTTGCTCCGCGCTCTGTTCTCCCGCTTCCGTGTAGTACCACTATTCAATATTTGTCTTTCGCGCTCTGTTATCATCCTGTCCCTCTTAGTACCTCTGATTTGCCTACACTTTCGCAATAGTTTTATGTATAATAATGGATCCTAACCATTACTTAGAGATGGAATGTTGATCAATGAAACAATCCAATTGAACTTCAATTATACTCAAAACTCAATACTCATTATTCAGGTCAAGAAATTGTGAACAGTAGTGCAATAGTTAGGCTACGTTCCATACGATATGATATAGAAATTTTTTAAGAGGCCACACAGTTGTCTCATGAATTAGACTACAAGTTGGGACTCGCAGTTAAATAAAACTATCATCTACATATGAGAATAGTTCTGAACGATCGGACTTTTAGTTTCATCTGGAATACTCATCTGCCTCACTACATATTAACTATATCAATGGGATATTTAAATTGATCATGGCAATTTTGCAAGTTTGAGATTTTCTCTGCTGGCAACGATGCTTCCCGTTTCTGGCGCGTTCATGAAATTATTGTTAGTTTGTATTAGTCTTCTTCGGAGCATGATGATAAAAAATCGTCAATGCTTTTACGCGCCCTGTGCATAAACGCAACGATTGGATTGTTCCACCTGGGTTATCTCATAAAGTGGAAATGAGAACTTCGTGTAGCTCCATCAAATAGTTGAATAGACAATAAAATGGCCATTCGCGGTGTAGGGTATGTATTTGTTGTATGTAGACGCGTAAATTGTAATGTTAGAAAGTGAACTTGGCAGAATTTGGTCACGAATATTCGTGATGGGAAACATAGAGTCCTATGTCCTACTCATGAAACTTCAACATTGTCCAATCGGCATAGAACAGGGTAAACTTGTTAACATCATACCTGTTTCTGGACTGTCGTTCATGACTTCTCCTGAACGTTGAATGTACAAATCACGTGGTGTGATCCAGCCACAATATGATGGACTCTCGTTATACATTGAGCCATTCTCGATAGTATATAGACGTAGGTTGTAGGAATCTCTTCAATCCATATCCACATATATATAAATATCATAGAATCTATCGTGTTAAAGTGGACAATGCGAGAATGATTTACTGTATCGAAATTAGTGAGCAATAGAATAGAAAACTTGCTAGTATGAGACTGAAGTTACATTCCGTCGGTCTTATCTCGTTGTAAGCTGGCAATTCTTCGAGAAGAATAAACTCTTCAAGAAGTAGTCTCATTCCATTTTCTAATAATCAATCGAATTTTTCTATTGGATATCATCGATCGAGAAACTCTGACAGAATGATAAATGTAGATTAAGGCGAACAAACATATATGTATCTCACAAATTCAAACATTGTAAATCAAATTAAGGAGTCATCGGGGTCGGAAGATGACTTGGTAGTGGTGCCCAATGTGCCAATGCTCTCAGCTACTAGCCAATCTCGTCATGCTGCCCGTTTTCTCCGTCTCGCTATGGCTTCAATAATGGATATATTGAAAATTAAGCCATTCGTCGAAGTATCAGTGGGCCAGCTACTCTGGGGTTATGAAGATCCTCTCCTCAAACTTGCCAAAGACGTCGTACCTAAAGAGCAGAAATTACCGTATGATCAATTCGGTCTTTTGTATGGCAAAAATGATACGCATCCAGATCGATACACAATCTTCACTGGCGTTTCGGACATCACGAAATATGGAATGATGAGCCGTTGGAATGGAAAAGATGGTTTCAACCATTGGTTAACTAAGGAATGTGACTCACTAATGGGAGGTGACGGAAGTATATTTCCACCGCATATCACTAAGCAATCCGTTCTCAAAGTTTTTGATAAAGATCTGTGCAGGACGCTCCCACTCATCTACAAGGTAAATATGAATTGCAGTGTCTATGTAAATGTAGTTCTTCAATACCACGCATTGGTAACATAATCTAAGTACACAACAATAGGATATTGGATTCATGATTTCTTTCGTCAGATAGAAGTTGATAGATAGAATAGCTCGAACGAAAGTTTCAAATGTTATACTGAGCAGCTATAACCTACACACAAATTCACTGCATCTTATTCATATACTTCAGTGAGATGACATTAGATACTGAAGTTTCAGCTCCTGTGGTATGGTACATGTGTCGGGAGTTAGTTGGGAAATGTGGTATTGTTTCATCGTTTCCAATAACTCATTTCACATTCACAATTTATGCCATTCACCGTAATCCTGATATCGATGCAACGATATACAACAATTACTATGTCGCATCATCGAAATTGAAAAGATCAATTCATTTCTATATTATCTAATTTGATTATCAAAATTTACTATTGAGAACAATAATTTGTTGATTGTAGTTTTGCAAATTGAAATTGCTATTTCCAATTGGCAAAAAGTTCGAATGACTAATTGAATGTCCCATTCATTTGATTGCGAGTATGTTGTGAATTCAAATATGCCTTGATCGATATACCGAATTCTCTCATTCGATCTTTCACAATCCAATGAGCATTTTGTTAGGTGTTAGCATATGAAAAGGTAACTTATGAATTTGATTAATTTATTAATCATTCACGAATTAATGTCTATACTTTATTTACACTAAGTTACACTTTCACAATGGTATGATGGTGTTATTATTTTATGTTCGTGACGATATTTCTTTTGTAATATGCTTGCGTCTAACTTACTACAAGTATATACAATATAGGAATCTGTGTTCTTCGGTTTCTTCAAAATACGACTGTCTCCTCTTCTCCAAGTTAGAGTATTTAATACCTACTCTAAGTAGGTGGAGAAAGCAAGGGGGTGGACTGTCTTGGCCATACTTAAAATTCATTGGGCAGTGGGTTGTGCCATTTATTATTTATTTATTTATAATATTGTTTTTAGAAAAATACCCTAAATCGACGAATACTGGCGGACCTTGTTTTATGGCGGTTTTTAACCCGGATTAACGAGGTCGTTAAGCTTCAAATATACATTTTACGATGAAGACCAACCCAATTATAAACTGGGCTGGTTAATATTCAAAATTCCGGACTTTCCCCGTAATAAGACAACAGCTGCCTGAAGATAATTCTCGAGAATAATATGAGCAAAACAATCGTTTTTCCCCATAATAAAATAAGAGCAAAGAGAAGATATTGAAACTGATAGAAAAAAAAGGTACGATTTTTCCTTCAAAGAGGCTTTATCATCGGATTTCAGGAAATAACGTGCCAGGACAGTCTCTAACGACTAATATATGATGTTATCTTAAATGCAAGAAATATTAAACGGTCGGTCTTCATGCTAAAATTATACTTATTTGAAACTAAACAATTGCGTACGCAACAGAGTATGCATGAAAAACGAATTCCCGACGCATATCAAACGTTTATCATAACAGTAAAAAACTTATCTGAATTACGATGATTATCAATTTATGGGCGAACACCAATCATATGTCGATATCTGAACTCGAATATTCACAAATAACAATGAAAATATTCACATATGTCAAAATGATTATGATTGCAGGAAGAAGTAAACACTGTCGGAGATGTTCCCGGATATAGATTCGTCCCTCCAGGAGATGTTTTTGCCTCAGTGGATCGTGTACCATCTCATAAGTGTTTCTGTCCGGGTGGACCGCCTTGTGCCCCTGATGGAACTTTTAACGTTTCACTTTGTCAATATGATTCACCAATCTTATTAAGTTTTCCGCATTTCTACTTAGGTAAGTCAGGCGCAACTCCCAAGATGTGATCACATTTGTATTATGGTTTGTTTCGTCCCATGAACAATTCTTTAATGCAAACTTCGTATGAAATTCTCCCATACACCGCTTCATTTATTATCCATGCGATATCTATTCATCCTCCTTTCATTGAATGGCGTGTTCTGAATAATTTCACTCTCACTTTTGATGTGAAATTCTGACTGATTATTGCATCATAAATATACAATGGCAATGATAATATGGGATAGTAACTTTATTTATATTTAGTGAAAGTGTAGCACTATGATATGATGAAAATGAGATGCAGAAATTTTGTATAAAATATGTTGTTCATAAAGTTCATTACAAAAATTTTTATCGTTTTCAGCTGATCCAAAATTACGTGAATCAGTTATTGGCATATCTCCACCGGAAGCAGAAAAGCATCAATTTTTCATCGACGTTCAGCCATTAATGGGAACTACGCTCAGAGCTCGAGCTCGAGTTCAAATTAATCTTGCTGTTAGCCAAGTGCGAGACATCAAACAAGTGGCTTCATTCCCCGACATCATTTTTCCCATTATGTGGTTCGAAGATGTGAGTACAATTTCAATACATCATTAAAATTTGAGATGATGATTGGTATATGGTATGATCTTCAAAAAATATTCACGTATAATGTATTTTGCGACTGTATTTGAACTGAAATATCCGGGTATTTCCTTGAATTCTTCAATAGTCTCATAACGACTGACTTTCCAACACTCTTGGTTATATGTCACGAAATACTTTCCATTCTTATTCCTCGTTTCAGGAGATAACAATATGTATATTGTATTATATGCATGAAGAGAAATTGGTAGGATTATTTTGCGTGAAATGATCCATTTCCTCTAGATCTCGTGAATAATATCGTATATTCTCTTGGTTACAGCACTATCGACGCATTTGAATCATACCATTTCATGAAGTCAATGAAATATGAATAAAATAAGCAGAGGCATGAAGAATTTTCGCATGATTTCTTTGGTACTTTCAACATCGTGTACGCTTCACGATGATGAGATTATAATGGGCAATCAAGTTATCATTAATTTGTGTTTCTATACATTCCTAATAATTATTTTGAATTTGAGATAATTGAAGCATGATTGTAAAATCAATTTCCTCAAAACTTTATCAAATGAACTTTGGTCGTTTCTCAGAAAAGAATAAGTTTCCATTCATTAATATAATGTACTGTAAATGACGGGATTGAACGTATAACATGGTACCATCTTCACCATTCAGGAAACTCAGTAATCAACATGCTCTCTTCCGACCATCCTCACTACAATGAATCCTTATCATTCGCCGACAACTTCAACTGAATATAATTAATACCTTATTATCAATAAGGTACAATCATCATCAGTCTCAATTACCTATTTATTGTGTGTCAAAATTTTATTCATTCAATAGAGATGACCTATCTTTTACATTTTCAGTTGACACATTAGCTTTGCAATTATCAGAAAACGGTTGTCACATTATATGATTCCCTCGGCATCTTCTTTTTTTTCTATTTATGAATGTAAGAGAATTGATTCATCACAAATACTGGTCATTTCAGGGTGTGGATGGCCTTCCAAGTCAAGTAACGTCGTTATTGAAAATGGCAGTAGACGTACCGCCAATAGCGAGAGCAGCTATCTCGGGTGTTCTAGTTGCTGGCGGTATTATAATCCTCATAGGTGCTCTCATCTGTCTTGCCAGGGCAGCAAAACGACAAGAGAAACTGCATCTGAGTAATCCTCTGCCTCCAGGAGCTTCAACAAAACAAGGAAATCTAAATCTTGCCTTTCAAGGTCCACCGAAGTGAATGATCGAACTGTGAGGTATAGCGAAAGATGTGGGATAATTAGGAAGTGGAAACGTTGATCTTCTACTAGAGAAAAATCGGGCTGCCAATAGTTTTGTATCCCTACTATACGTCATTCAGAGAAATATGCTCAGAGTAACATAATCGTCACCGGAACTATACCATGATTGAAATACCGAGGAATCGAGACGTACGTATCAGTCAGAAGAGAGAAGAGGGAAATATGTACTATTCAGATATATGGAACAGAAACAGAATCGGACACCGTATGATAATTTAGCAAATTTTCATAACTTTCAATCAATTCCTCTATCCGACGATGTCCAGGTAACGGAAAATCCTATGATTTTTTCGCCCTTCGCTATGTAGGACTTCTGACGATATAACGATATGCTCGCAGAACAACGTCCATAATTTGGCAATCATGGCATGATTCATTGAATGATAGTTTCTACCAACATCGCGCAATGATATAGAAACATAAGGCGTATGATTTGATAATAACACGAATAATGTAAAGTGGGACGGCTCAAGACGCAAAATATTTTTGAATGTGTACAAACCTTTAAATTGGTTAGTTATATTTGAAGTGTGGACGCTTTCATGAAAACAAAAGAAACACACCTGAAATATCACGCTCAAAACATCTTACCACGAAATATTCACCATTGTAACTAAATTGTCGGTTAGGAATGAAGTTTTCACTATACAGATGTTCATGAATTACTCTGTACGTAAAATTTTCTTGTGAAAACAATATGTATTGTTCTGAAAATTGTAATGAACGAAACTTGAGTTATTAAAATATTTCGTATGCAACGTTCGGGTAGGATTCTTATAGGGGTTTTAATTGAGATATTTTATTGTTTCAATCGTGCTATCAACTTTATTGGAAATAATGTCATCGAGTGATTTTTGAAGACCGACATTCCCAAATCGCTCTTGATTTAACCTTATATAGTCCGTATGATGTACGTATATTTAATTATTTTGATGTTTTCTTGAGTATGTATATGATTGAATTATTTTGATTATTACTTGTTATGTGAAATGTTTTAATAGCTAATACGGAATCAAGATGAGTATTTCGATTTCTTCAAAAACGAATATTTTATACAAATAATGCGGAGGGATACCAAAAAAAAGAATAATAAAAACAACTGAGTTGTCTCTATTACAGAATTCCTTTCACTTCATGATAAATTTATACATCGAACAAGGAAAATATATATGCGCGTGTATTCTGACCAAACGTAGGGAATGCCATCTCAGTTTTTGATAATATTGAAATTCACGGAAGACGGCCTTGACAAGCTAGCAAAGGTTATCGCCTTGCATAAGGTCAACACGATTCAAATGTTTCCATATTCATCGACCGAATGTAAGTATGAGAACAGGCATCAATGAACTGATGAGCGGTCTCGTCCCATTCCCAAACGTTGGTTCTTGTGTCATCACGTGTCTCAATAACTCTTGCAATTGAATTCATAATTGTTAGCTACTACCAATAGATGTATGTACGCTACTCTATGTTGGAGTAACCGAAGTTTATAGCAGCCTGAAAATCAATTGACACATGATAAAGATGCAATGAATTTAGTATACTCTCTCGATCTGAGTATCAACTCTGAATGAAATGTTACTTATTCTCTACTTGTGCAGGTTCATAGCGCTAAAACAAAGTGTAATCCAATCAAAAGAGGAAAACCAGATCTCTCTCTTAGAGTTACCGGCTTGATAACGATATACTAGACCAGAACATTTGAGGAAATTATGAGCGCATTCAATTTATAACGATTATTCGCGATTGTTACTACGCCATTGAAGCAATTCTTCCAATTCATAGTTGATATCCATTCATTCATCAAATCACATATTAATGCAAAATTTTTCACATCATGACAATTGGAAAATCATTTGAAACAAACGATCTGATATTCACAATCACGCTCCTGAAACGCGTTCATTACACTCCTACTCGACTAGAAGAACGAAGACATCTAATATGTTTTATCTTTTTCAGAATATTATCAACTCAAATATTGAGATAACTGTAATGTTCAAATTTTGGAACCATTGGTTATAACTTCTCTTTCAACCAATCATATTAATGTAGTTATCCGCAGGTTGTTCTGTTTCTGGAGAATTGATCACTCATCGTTTCAAACATCACGCAATTCATTTTCCCGCAGCAATTTATTCTGTGATGTTTCTGATGCATTCCTAGTCAGTGCTGCATGACGTTCCCGTTTTTGTTTCCGCACAATATGCAATAAGCTACATATTGATAGGATGATACCCATAACACTGCTCCACTGCATTCCAATTTCCGTCGCTTCGGCAGTAAAATATGCACGTTTGAAAATAGACAGTAATGATTCAGGGATACTGTCAACACCGATTTCAATCCAAATCAATGGCAGGACCTGGCCATCATCAAGCGGTCCAAGAAATGGTACCCCGATGGCTTTCCGAACTTCCACGTTCAACTGTATTCTTGAATGTCCACCAATGAAGATACCCAATCGCTAGAAATCGAAAAAATGAATTGTTGGGAATTCATCGTGACGTGGAAACGAATTAAACTTAGATCGAACAAGGTAACGATGGTGATTCCGATTCAATATCGACGTCTCTCATTGAACTAGGTATAGAATGTTTGTGGAAATCACATGGGAGATAGAGTGAGATGTCAATGGTAACTCACAGGATGGATCTCGATACACGAGTCGTGCAGTTCCGCTCTTGGGTTGAGACCATCTATTTTATCCCGTAAAATTTCGTCGCCAGCGTAAAAATGTGGGAACGAAGCAAGGAATGGCATGTTGTAATTACACGCCGATGAATTCAGAAGTCCTGCTATTGGACATTGTCTCGACAATTGTGAACCGACTGAAGTTTCTGGACAATAACAGTAATCTTTACTTGGCGACGATGTGAACGTATCAGGTGAAAGTTTGAACCTGCTCAATCAAAGATATATCAGTTCATTACTTCGATGATGAATAGATCGTGTCTTATTAGCACACGTTGATAATATCTGAGACCTTACTTCAAAGTTGGAATGCCAAAAGATGTCCCTGTGCCTTCTTTGTGGAGACGCAGCGTACGGCACATATCCACGGAATAAATATCAATATAAGCATTCGGACCTTCGAATGTTCCCGGCGGAAACATAGATCCACTCGTTCCATGAATTTTATCGCACTGCTCATCATTCCATTGTTGTTTACTTTTATCCTTCCCATTGATGAGTTGAATCATACCAAGTTTACTCATATCATCCGAACCTGAGTGTATGGTTATCGTATCTACGGATACGCCACTTTTCTGTGAGTGAAGAATAAAATATGAAAATTGACAAATACTTTGTAATGATTAACCATCAATAAATCGTAGAAGGTGTGTCACAATTTACTGATATCTAAAGTGAACCAACATGAGCGAGGACACCAAATTTGTCGAAAGGAATATCCTCCTGCCAAGAAATGAATGGCTTAGCCAATTCAAAGATGTCAGCGTCGTAACCCCAAAGAAACCCACCAGCAGGTAAAGCCACGAAAGCTTCAGTCTGTAGCGTAGTGAGAACACCAGTGATTGCGAGTTGTGCAACGAAATTCAAATCCCGCATAACTGAACTTGCCGCTAATAATGGAACGTTTGGCACTACTACTATTTCATCATCTGGGCTACCACCCTCCCACTGGAACGATCTCTTTTCTTGAAAGCTCACACTACCATTAGAATGAAAAACTTGGTTTATCCTTGTTAGAGTTTCACGATAGATATATGGTCCAGCTTCCTGAATCTTCAACTTTTTTGCTTTCCTCATAACGAATTCATCAATATTAGTGTAATTGAAGATATGAATTCGATATACTGCACAAATAGGTGGTCGAGTGAACCAATCGATCGTTGGTGAATCGTTCCGTACTATCAAACTCGAAAGAATTGCATTTTGAAAGATATTCGTACACCAAAAAATAATGAAAAGGATTAAACTAGAAACTGTCATGCTGATAACGAATCCAAGGATGCACTTCTGTGGTAAATATTCCCGACGCATAGCTGATGATGATTTTTCCGAAATGGTAAGTCTCCGTGTCATTTTTTTGATTATTTAGCAGACCAGGTCGATGTAGTTTATGTTAAAATTGATTCATCTAGTGTATGAGACACCGTTTTCTCGGATCCAAATGAAAAATTCTTCGAGTGAATGTATCATTCGGAATTCAAATCCTCAACACAATAAATGAGTACCGAAGCGTCAAAAACGCAACTTTCCGGTTGAGAATCAAACACCGTAAATGCTTTTAGTTGAACTGACTTCTTAAACAAGTTAGCGGCTCACGAAAATCCCCCGGCTTCACTATTCCAATGAGGAGATAGATAACCTTGTTATAAGAAATATGACCTCGCTCGCGGCTAACACCTTCATGATATCGCATTCAGAGTTGGGATACGGGTCTCTGCTATTCTGGTTATGACGATGTACTAAAGTGAATATCTATGATAGTGAAGATACATTCATCCAGACTGTAAGCAAATTTGAAATATGAACATGTATGATTATGAATAGACTGATAACAGAAAGCAATGAATGAACGATGCAAAAAGAGATCCATCCCGAACATAGCCACTTGCCATGCGATGTACTATGTGTATTTCCGAAAAATACATCTCATTCAGTTTCTTGTTGTGATACTTTTCTATGAATAATTAACAGTGACGCATTGTCATGTGTATATTCGCTTCAATGTCAATTGCAACCAAATATTTTGGGGTGTGATAAATAGACTTTCAGTTTTCAACAGCTAAAGTGGTCTATTCAGTGTTCATATCTTGGAAGAATTGGAGAGCAGACGTGGTTTGGTCGAGTATGAACACTCGCGTTTGCTTACACTTTGTTATGATGATGGCTTCTGATATTCGATTTTTTCATAGACCTGCTGACAACTTTCAGCACTCCTGAATTTTGTATACTGATTGGACAACTCTGTTTCGTGATAACTCGGGAACCGTCTATTAAACCGCGATCTACAATGATCACCAAAATTAGAAACATTCCATCTCTCATAGCATATTCGCTGCATGCATCTTGGAATCGCCCAGTACATCCACATATATGTAAAAGCACATCTGCTCATGAATGTCCCTCTTTCATTGGTGAATCGAGAATATCACCCGACTTAATTCCGTTCAATCACCATGAACTGGATAGATCAAGCGGCCTTAGTTATCAGCGGATAAGCGCTGTAATGGGTCTGTCTCGGGTGACGCGTTAATTGTGGCCAGACGTTGATAAAAGCACTTCAGATAACGTACCAATGTTTTTCATCATGGCACTATGCAGACATTTAAATATATATATATGCATTGTGCATTAAATTCATCAAAACAGAGGAAATGAAAAAATATTCTATTATTATATATAGATGCATACCTATTAGTTAGTTAACATTTTGTTGGCGTTAAATTGACAATTATACTCGTGGAATGAGCAATCGATGCAATATCACGCTTATCACGAAAATGTGGTAAAAAATGTCTATTTCACAGCTTCGATGCTCGTTTTGAAACGTCTGGGGATTGTAATGAGTTGATTGAGTCATCTTGACTGGACAATCAATGCTCTGATGATGCTTTTTCAAGATCACGCTCATTTTCATCTGTATATCGTCAGAAGTCCCTAGTGTGAAATTCGACTCGAATACTTAGAGACCAGAAAGTTAGGATGAGATCTCGGTGTAAAATCTCTTTCGTGTGAAATTTCTATTGATGTGAATTCAACACAGTGTAATCCACTATTCTTACACAATCCCGTGTTGCTATTCATAATTTCTAAAATTGAGTACCAATCATTCATTCTGAACCGGTCAATATATTCGTAATTAATGATTCTGTTATCGTATAGATGGGAGCACAAAGTATCATGATGCTTTCCGAATATTCAACGCGATATTCGATTAATTATTTATAGATTATGAGCAATTTATTTTTCGATGTTTTCATGATTTATAAGATAATTTCACCGTGAATAACATGATATAAGAATAGATATACCTCAAAATATTCATTTCTCAATTCTCTATTCTAACATTCAAATGACTGTGAGACTAAACAAATGGCGAATTATATTATTCAATACAAAATTATCATGAACTATATTTACACGCTCTATGGTGTGAAATTCTGAATCTACGCCATTTAGGTTTTATATAGATCTGATATGTGATACATTTTCATCCAAAGGAAATAAGTTTTCTCGACCCGGGTAATGATGGGAGAAAGATTTGAGTGTGCAATTGTCGAATATTTTGGAAGCCCTCAAAGACTAATCTTCACATCATGGAATTAACAGATATCCTAAACAAAGTTTGGCGACAGGGCCTTCAATGGCCTATTGCTGCGCCAGAGATGCTCATTAATGGGCTAGCAATCGCAATTATTAACGGCCCATACACGTATGATAGCTGGATGATAACCTCGGGCCAGTAATGGCACTTGGCTATCGGCCGTCTGTTTCAAAAGTGACCGAGCCGTTGATAACAACCAACAATAGACCAAGCATGATTGAAATGATTAACCCATTCATGGCAGCTGTCAATCGGCCCGTTGGAATAAACAGTTGTCAGCCCTTTAATGACAACCAGCTATGAACCAAATATTTTCAGAATTGTAAAATCATCAACCACTTCAATTCATATTCATACATTCATTTACCCTTCTTCCCTCTTCTATACAATAGTGTGATGAATCGTATTAAATCTTTTTTTTTCAATTCGATTGGAGGAGCCGATTTTTCCTCCCATTCTCTCGGTCCCCGCATCCCAAGAGCCAACGGCCGACTTTCCCGGCAAAGTTTTTGCAATCTTCAGAATCGCCAAATTTCTCGGTTATAACATCTGAAATATACAAAAAAAATAATGGATAAAATAGCATTCATGATATAATAATTAGTTGAGAAAGTATAAGAAGCGAACGGAATATTATCTAGAAAAAAAGAATAATTCTTTCGTAATACCTTTCATGCATTTGAAAGTTTCTGTGCTGCTGAAGTTCAACTTCCCGACACCCTTTACAATTTGTTCTATACCAGAGTAATATTTTTCGGTATTTTTTGTTGAAATAGCGGACATCATCTTCCCAATGCAGCCTCGAACTGCCGTTTCCCCATACACTTTCACTTGGAATAATGCAATCTAAAAAGAAATATAAAGTATTAATAAATCAAATTTAAAAACAAGAGCACTCTTAATTGAACTCAGGCATTCACCAACGCGTTTCTCTTCGATTCCGTATTTTTCAGTTTTTCGTCAAACCCCTGAAATTCTTGGAGTGTCTCCAGAGGAAGTGCCACATCTAACGTCGAAATAGCACTAGAAACACTCTCCTGCGGTTTCGTAGGAGTATTTGCTATATAAGAGTGTTTTTTATTTCCTCAAAATATTTTTTTATGTCGTATCGAAGACTCCTTCTCTCATTGATGAGGTAGCGTTGGAGTAGTGCAGTTTGATCATTAATTTTTTTGTTGATGAATTCTCTCAGGAACTCTATAAAAAAGAAACATAAATATTTTCAAACAATTGTTATCAATAGGAGAAATTTAATTAGAATTCGAATTTCTAATCTATATTCATCACTGACAAGTTTCTGTTTACAAACACACTTATTTACAGTCTGATACTGTAAAATTATTTTGAGTAGTACTTGTATTTGGAGCGAGAAAACGACTATGGTGCATAATTATGAAATACAATCAAATCGACAGAGTTTGGATGAAGTTTCTATGGCTAATGCCATCATGGCTGTGTATAATAGTGAGATGGGGTATAAACGAACAGCTCAGTGTTTTAACGCACTTCAATCTACATTGGAACGACGTGTTGAGATTTATCGTGAAAATCCTGATATTGATATGGCTGTTTCGAAAGGTTTTTATCAACGTAATTAATTTTTAATTGGTTAAGATTTAATTTCATAAGAATTTTTTTTGCAGGACTCGATAGATTCCAATCAGTATTCTCTGAAACTCAAGAATTAGAATTGGTTGAATATTTGACTGAACTCGAGTCAAACCTCGTTGGATTAAGCACTGACATACTAAAGTTACTTGTTGTTCAGTTGGCTGAAAAAAATAATATTCCACATCCTTTTAAAAATGGAAAGGCTGGAAAAGACTGGATCCAAAAATTTTTAACTCGACATTCGTCATCGTTGTCATTGAGAAAACCTGAAGCGACTTCTTCGATGCGGGCTGACTGTTTTAATAACGTTACGGTAAACTTATATTTTGATTTATTGGGGAACATTTTCAAAATACCATCATCTGACACCCGATCGTATTTTCAACGTCGACGAGACGGGTTTTTCAACTGTTCCTAAACATCAAGCCAAAATCATCGCTAAGAAAGGCAAAAAACGGGTGGGCATTTTAACCTCAGCAGACTGAAATTTTCCTGCAATAGTTCAAATGGTTTGTTAAACAAGTGAAACCATCAGTAGATAAACCAGTTTTGCTGATCCTGGATGGTCATACTACACACACACACAAAACATTGAAGTTATTGATGATGCTCGCAAAAACCATGTGATCATTCTTTGTCTTCCACCTCACACAACAAATCGCCTTCAGCCGCTCGATGTTGCTGTAATGAAACTATTTTCAACATACTACAGCAGTGAAATCAGAAAATGGCTCCGACAATATCCTGGACGAGTTGTAACAGCAAATGACGTGCCAAATTTTTGCTGTGAAGCTCTGACATCGGCAGCTAAAGTTGAATCAATAAAGAATGGCTTCAAAAAAAGTGGTATTTGGCCTTTGAATCGTGATGTCTTCGAAGATGACGAGTTTGTAATAACTCCAAGAAGTGGTAATGAAAAATCTCGGCAAGAAAATTCTGTAAGTGATGATCTTGACAATTCTGATGAAAGTGAAGTAAGCCAATCTTTTGATAATGACAGCCAAAGTTTGAGTAACTTATCAGTACAATACGATAATGAAGAAGATGCTTCTACATCTTCAACAATCCATGAAGGAGACAGCTTGGACTCGACAGAAGAAGATAATTTTATGATTCCCGTGCCAGTAGCTCACTGTTCAAAACTTATGCCAGTTCTAGGTTCTCGCTCGAAGGGATTTTTCAGACTGTTCGTTCCGAATGTAAGCTCAGATGAGAATGGGATAAATCAAGAGATTAATCAAGACAAGTCTACGAGAAGTACCTACCGACTCATTGAAAGATTAGTGTCAATGTTTTCTTCGATGGATTAATAATCTATGCTTCTTATTTAGTAGCTACGAAGTTTATTAATTGAAGAAAGCGATCTAGTTCGAAATTTAGTATTCCACCGAAAAATCTTCAAACTGTGTTTGCTGAAGAGGATAATGTTGTTCTCCAGAAGGAGCGAACTCGGGAAAAAACTGCTGTGCCGACAAGCGACGCATACAGGAATGAATTGACTAAACAGAAAAAGTCAGGTAAAAAATCAGTCGATAGAGGTAGAGGTCGGGCTCGGAAAATTCAGGAAAAAGATGACACCTGTTGCATTTACTGTGATCAAAAGTACAGTGAGTCACCTGAGTCATGGTTGGAGTCATTGCCAACGCTGTGGTGAGTGGGCACATGACTCATGTGCTGGGGTTTCGGTCGACGATACTAAACTCATATGTGATTATTATGATTGATTTCAGAGATTTATCTCTTATTAGTGATGTATCGGTCATTAATTATTCCGTTATTATTCCCTTTCAATTTTAATACTTATCAAAATATTTTATTACTTGAATACTTATATTAAAAATAATATTTGTTCGAGATTTGACTAAGTCAAATCTCTGGCCACCTTACTCAAAGGGCAGCACCTCTCGGGTGCTGTCACACAGTTACACCACTGCAAGCGTGTCGTTTAGGCTAGGCGACACACATGCACTTACAGGGCCTAGAGAAGGGACAATTCGGCGCGCGCAACAGATCACGCCACATGCGTCGCCCTATCAGCATGCCCTAATTTACACACACATCCGTGTCGCCCAAACTGGACACTCACGGACACACTAACACCACCAAGGAGATCGCCATCAATACCACGGATCGATGGGGAACTCGCTCTCTTCCGTTCGGACTCTCACACCGTGAACATCACGCGCTCTCTCGATCTCGATTATTCTTTCTCGCTAAAACGTGGTCGCGAACCTTTACAATTCAATAACTAATTAACTTTTCTCACGTGCAACGCACGTTTGATCTCATCGGGTGCCGGCTCAACGCGACAGTTAATTAAAATAATTCCTTGTTCGCAAGTTACAACGCAACTTGTTTAAGTTAACCTCTTTGGCACACCGACGGCCACGTGTATTAATATGATCTCGTGTGTTCTATTCTTTCTACATCTCAAACATAATTCTCGATCAATGATCAAACTCTCATTAAACTCAACTCAACAGTGTAAATATTTGTATAATATTGGTGATATTTGATCAAATAAACGCAACTCACTTTCACACCACGTGTTCGAACTTGTCTTCACCACGAGTGCAATATCTTCCGGAAACGCATCATTCACATCCATTATTCAATTGCATTCACCATCATCCATCTCTTTTATCATTCATTCAATCGACTTTCCAACAATATTACTTGTGTTAGAGTTATTTTTCATTCCAAAGAAATTATTTTCATGAATAGAAATAACTAAATATTAAGCGTCATAAAATCCACACAATGGTTGATAATGTTATGTTGTAACACTAAAGTTCTAACATGTATTTTTTTGAAAAAAAATATTTTTACCAAATTTTTTGGGTACTCCATTTTGCCCGGCTACCCCGTTTTGCCCCCCCCCCCTAATTTACTTCAGGAATCGGTTCCTACTCATCAACGGGTTTCTCCTCCATATAACAAATTTATTTATTCATAAATAGTTTCAACTATTAATTCAAAATTACTTCCATGCATTTCAATATTTTCAGTTAAAAAATCGCAATACTATCACAAAAATAGATATAGCGAAAGGGTTAAAGAACTTGAGCAATATTTTTTCACTTACTTTGTGTTTTTTTTTAATGTATCCTACTGGTGGAGGTCGAAGGAGTCATACCCATAATTGAAACAGAGTTCAATTCTCTGGTTATGGACTTTTTACGAAACAATGTCGGCATGGTGATTTTGTTCTTATTCTCATCGTCAGTACTTCTCACGTCCGTGGTCTTGAAAGCACGTTTTAAACCTCTCTGTCCTTTTGAACGAAAAATTGAATTCACATCATCATTGTTGTTGTTGTTGTTGTTGTTGAAACGATCAACTTATATAATGTAAAAAATAATTCATTTACCTACATAAGAGAGAATTTTCACAGGATATTTTTCCCAATTTCCGTGCGCATCACTCAATTTCTCAGTATATGCATGCACTTTATGATAATATTCAGCGGGTGGATACTGACAAACTAAGTCACCATCTTCTGTCATCTACTTAGACGGTACTACATTAATGTCTTTTTTACTAGATGAATTATCTAGAAATTCCACTACCGCATAAACATTTTTTCCATCTGTAATATTATCATTGTAATTTATGTAATTTGATTGATAGAACTCAATTGCAATGTCTGCTTCATTTGCGCACTTGCGCTATTCACTATCACATACTTACTTTCCCAATTTGATCAATTCACAATTTAACAAACCAAAATTAATAGTGATATACATTTCCAAAGTGAGTATATGTCGAACCGGTAATTTTTAGATTGTTGACTAATGAAATGGAGAATGATGCAGTTTTCTAGTGACTGATTATTGACAACGGGCACACTGTTTCGTCAAGATCAAATACTGAACTGATAACTGCTGAATGTCTTCATACACTGGCCCTAGCTTTTCTTCTATTTGATGCGTCTTAACGAACAGTAAAACCGACGTCTTAAATATTTTCAGTTACTGGCGGAAAATGACGCCGAGTACACTAACACACACTTAGTTGGTGACACATCTTATGTTATCACTGTACTATTCGATATACAACAAAACCTGGGTTTCTGTATATTACTAACCACGTACAACACATACTAATTCATATAGCCGTAGCGCGTAACCGTATATACAACAAAATAACATATACACATATTTTTTTGTATGGCCCAGGCGTCCAGGATTATAAAACAGGGTAAGGATTTACGTCTCTTGTTGAAAACATATTTTCACCAAATTGTTACGTCCAGAATGTAATTTCGCGGCCGATTCACGCGCCGAAATTCAAATGGTCGACGTTGATTTGAGTAATGGAATATAGAGAGACAGATGTCGAATGATATTGATCGGTATTGGATTATGAACTTGGAAATCGTTGACTTGCTCGTTTGATCGTTGATTGGAGATGGATCCTCGAGTCTCGTCGTTGTA
Organism: Meteorus sp. PSUC_FEM 10030008; assembly: GCA_018881525.1. Taxonomy (NCBI): domain Eukaryota; kingdom Metazoa; phylum Arthropoda; class Insecta; order Hymenoptera; family Braconidae; genus Meteorus; species Meteorus sp. PSUC_FEM 10030008. The sequence continues at coordinate 19,880 of JABMBR010003153.1, forward strand.
ACAGTTTGTCAAAAATCAATTAATTTTGAATTAGAGTCCAATAAGGTAGAGGGATCGTTGCTCGCTACCGCGACCCGCAGCTGAAGTGTTTGGGAGGAGGTGCTTTCAATCTCAATCGATTAAATGAACTGGTTTTGGTATTTTCGATGATTATCTTTATTGATTACTGATATTGGAATAATAATGATCTTTATTATAAACTGATAACTGTACTGGGCAGGATAATCGATAATAAACGAACGGATTAAAAGTTCGATACTGAGAGCTAAGCGCAAAGAGCCCGCTACGACTGAATTCAAGTCAGATTTATAAGTTCAGATCAAGGAAAGTTGCGCTAAGATTCTCTCAAATTCTATGGAAGAATCCGTGCGGACTTTCCTTGATTGGTTAAATTCTATAGTCACAATTATACTGATTCGTTGATAAAGATTTAGTGCATAACAATTGGTCGAAAGTTTAAATGGTAGAGATGTGTTCTTCAACAACTCGATAATGCTGATGTGGCTCTCAATTTCTTCGCTTCAACAAATTTTGTAGTTCTGCAAATATCGCTACCAAGTTCAATGTTGGGGTAGAATTACGATCACTATTCCAATGGTAGTTGTCGAACGAATATGAAAGTGTTATATGACTATTCTTATAGTTATTTTTAGAGTCTTCGTTAAGTATCATATTCTGCCACGCAGTGAAATGGTTCTGTATTTTCATTATTGAAGCGAATTATTGATGACGAGAGTGAAATGTATTGCATTTGGTTGAATCTGTTTGAATTTGGTTGCTAAGAGAAATGAAGTTGAATGTGATTGATTTGAGGGGTCATGTGACCATTGGGTCACATGGTTAGGTTGCTCAAGACCTAACAAAATGTTACGATTATGTTATTTCTAACTTAATCTTCATTTAAAATAAAATAATGAAATAATAGAATGATAAAATTCGCCAGCATTTCATTTTTGTATTCCAGATTTTGCATTTACAACTGTGTACACATTTTTTCACAGTTTATGAATTCATTTTAGACGTGAAGTAATGATATTAGAGTAAATTGTGTATTGTTTCTTGATAAAATGCATTTACTTTGCAATAAATTAGTTGGAAATAACTTTGACGCATCAGAAAAATTTTCTCCTACAAAAACACCAACATCAATTGAAGCAGTTGGATATTCGAACAGCGTAATATTTTCCATCATTTTACGACCGAGTACATATATATTTCCAATTTTAGGTCGTTTTTTATGTTTTCTTCCACTCAACATTAATTTGCCAACCTTAATAACCGTGTTATTCTTCAATAATATGATATTATCTGGCTGTGTAATACTTAAAAGGACATTGTTGATGATAACATTCGTGATAATCAAGTATTTTATCCCGTCGAAAATGAAATTTCATCAATAACACATTGTTCAATGATACTATTTCTCTTTATTCTCAGCTTCTCTGTACGTTCCAACTCAGATAATCTGTTCAATATTTGGGTTAAGGGTTGGTAAGGTGATTTCACGAGTTTTTTTATTCTCCCGATGTAATTTTCACCCCAAAATGCTGATATATCGCTTAGGAGTAAGTTTTAATTGAATGGATCATCGGCTAAATGAATCAAATTATGATAATTCAGAGTTTGTGACTTTTCGCCGTATAGTGATGGTAACAGAAAAAAGAATTTTCTCAATAATTCTTTCGCACAACCATTGAATCATTGGATGTTTGCAATGCAAAATTCGACAGGCTACAAAAAGCAATAAAAAATGATCATATAGCTGTTTTGGTAAAATATGTTTCATCACAACTGGTCCACAATACAGTAGGACAAAACGGTATTGTGTCGCTTTCCACTTTGCCAAATCATTTGTATCGAATTTTCTGCGTTGAAACTCAGATGGTACGAAGGGTGTGACTGATAATAATTCCAATCGAAGATGTTTCACTTCTAACCTTCTCAAACGTGCCTCACTTTTACGCAATATCCAAGATTCCAATAGATTTTTCATTATACCCAAGTACAATAAATGCATTGAATCTAAAACAACGTGATTCACGGGATCAAAACCGAGCAACTTCGTGAGACAAGACTTCAAATCGTCTTTATGATGCTTGATTTGAAATGGTTTTCCAAAATTTCTCGTGGTGCGGAGTTGACAGTCCATTTCGGGATAAAACCTGTTTTTTTTAGTTTTCACCAACAGATATGCCCCTTGTGATACATCTCTCACATGCATAAAATGTACCTGCAGATTTGCAGCATTTAATGTGTGTTCTTGCTTGCGAATCGGCGACAAAATCTGAAAGGTATTCGTTCACATTGGCAGGTTTGGCGTCTTCACAATGAATTGCAGCAATAAACAGATGAGTCATATATTTCTCATTGAATATCTTTACAGTTATTGGCCACAATTAAATTTGCGAATTTTTATAAATCTGCATACCATCAATATGGATCGATATTTCAATTGTGTCGTCAACAAATACATCAGGGGAGATAATCTTCTTGAGTCCACTTTCTATACCTAGATATTTATAATTGCAATTATAACCTCTGATGCTTGAAATTGATTGGCTCTCATTATGTTGCTTAGTTTGTAGCAATGCTCGAACTGTTTTGGGGAGAGTTGGATAACCCTCTTCTCGCAATAAAATCAATAATTCGGCAATAACATTTGATTGCAGACTATTCAAATTTTTCAACGCCCACTGTCGGAGTTTTTCTTTAAAACTATCATTCACATTTACATTTCCCTCAATAACACTTTCACTGTCCGTATCAATGTCTGTTTCACTATTTTCGTGATTGAATTCACTATCATTATAATCATTATCATTACAACGATATTCGGTTTGACTCATTACACTACCGTCACTATCATTATCACTGTCATTCACATAAAACGTCCAATTAATTCATCAGAGTTTATATCATAAGCGAAAATTGAAGGAATCGCTGCTCGATTTGTATTAAGGGCACTGTATCCAATGTTCGTATCGAGTCTATTATTCAAGAACTTGATTATGTCTGTCGTTTTGGCATTATACATATCAATGTTGTTTGAATACGTGGAATTCCACCAAAATCTCAAGCTGCTTCCGTACTGTTTGAAGGTGGATTTGGTAATGAAATTGATCATAATTTCGATAGCTTTCCTGTCGATTCCTCTTCTTGAAAATGCCTTCCGACCAATTTCTCCGCCACCAGGGAAAGGTGGGATGATAACGGATGGGTTTTTTCTCTGCAAAGTGAAACCAAAAGTGTATTACTGGGATGAAATTTAATCGTGGGTTCTATCAAACAGGATGTGAACAGGGGGTATCATGGTTGCGAAAAGTAAGTTGGTACCACAAGAACGCCCGTCATTTATAATCTTTCGCAAAACTCTTAGAATAAGTGCGAGAGCCCCCTAAACAAAAGCGTAGAAATATTCGTGCTTCCGTGATACCGTCGAAGCATCGACTTTTCCAGCCTCCGGATCCGGAAAACGTGAGTAGAATTTTTTACATTTTTGAAGTGAATACTTCTTTGGCCGCATGAGAGTGATTTTTCAAAGTCGTGTCACGACACAGTTTAAAATTTTTCGTCTCGCAAGTGAGATACAGCATATGAAAGATATGAGTGAGAGAGAAAGACAGAGATAACGAATAAAAGAGAGTACTGTTTCTGACGCATTAGTGTCCCACTACATCTGTGGTGTATGCAGGATGCTATATGGCTATACAACCTATACTTCTTTACCATACATACACTATACAGGTATACAGACATCAGCGACCTAACATTGTTTATTCTTCAGTTGTCCCTTTTGCCCCGTCATTCGTATTCCCTTGCCCTTATGCTTACGCATGGGACTAATACGTATTCACACTGTAGATATGACTAACTATACACTATACAGTCGCATTAACATGCCTTTATACGCCAGAAACTCTATGAAATGTCACTTATTGATACTGCAGGACTACCATATGAAATTATGTTCGTCAAAAGTGTGTTTTATATGATAACAACAAATATTGATGTGACAGATGGTTTAGCAAACGGTGCAGTAGGGAAACTAGCCCATATTGATTGCGATGATACACGTGAAGTAACAATCGCATGGTTGGACGACCAACGATCCTTCATCCACATGAAAAAAATATTTCGACATTGATTAATTTTGCAATTGCTCAACAGCGCGTTACGAGCATTAGTCCTTGAGAATCAATAAAATTCACATTCAAATGAAATTCACGATCTTTATCTGATAAAATCAATTGTTAATGTTCACCCAAATTTCAATAGATTCTTTATTTTTATCTCGATATCGCTCCAACAATAGCACACGTAATCAAGAAAAAAGCAATTAAGTCTTTTAAATTTTTTATTATAAAAAGAAATATTGGGAGGGGTTCAAAGTGCCCATGACAAAGATCTAGTCAAAAATCGTTGATGATTGTTAAATCAATATCATGCATGTTGAAATCCTCGACGTGAAACACTCATAAATGATGGATATTCCGTATTTCAAATGCAGTCGGTTTGTTTATGATGTATGTGTTGCTCGTCTCAAACTTGCGCTGATCAATTATGCGACCCTGGAAACGAATTTTGGGTGTTTTAGGAAGCATATATATTTTTTCTCATGACGCTTTTTCGATAAAGCCAATGAAATTTGTTGAATTTAGTGTTGCTTGATGAAGTGAATTGGATTCAAGGGCAGTCACATCCGTGCTTCATCCAAAGTTTTAGTTTGTCCCATATAGATTCATGTTTGAATTTTGGCCACCACAGCTTTGTCGCAAAATGGGGTTTGAATGCTTCTCCAAGACGTGATACACCCAAGAGCTTATCAACTTCTGATGAATAGCATTTTCCCACAACAAGTGGCGAAGCCGCCATTTTTTTCCATTTGCTCTCAAAAATTCTTGATATTGATAACGGTTCTGTAATTTTTCTGAAAAGCTGCACAATATACATTGGTATAGTCCCCATGACATCCATCCAACTTTTGAGACCTTGGAACATATTCCACAAAGGATCAAATTTCATTTGTTTTTCTACCATGGAGGGAATTACTGTAGGTTTTCCGGTAACAATGGGAGGGGCTTCGCACAAATTTTTCAAAATTTGTTCATCTGGAAATGGGATTTTGAATTTGGTGAGCATCTTGAGAGTCTCATTTCGTAATTTCGCCATGGGATCATTCAAATCCGGTCTGTACAGAATTCTCGGCAGAATGGTTCTGAATTCATTCCTGACGTCATCCATCAGATCGCCTACATGTGGACCTTGTGGTGGATTCCTCAATATATGTGAGAACATCTTCTGCGCCCAACTGATGAATCTTGACATGAAATGATTAGACTTGACTACAGGTTCTAGAAATTCATAGATATCTGTTATGCCAATGCCTGGTATAGATGAAAGTAGTTTTCTCACATCCATCGCACCTGGCAATGCCAAAAAAGGGGCGAGAATCGGCAATCGCAACATTTGTCTCGTTTCATTCCTTAATTTTGATATCAACTTGATCGGGTCGAGAGATACCGTGTCCTTATCAATATTGAAGATTCTGGCGAATATCTTCATCAGATGGTTAACGGTATTGTCGATGTCTGGATACTCATCAAACAGTGAGTCCCATGGTAATGTGCCTGATGGCGCACCCAACATACTATGTATCACTGCGGCATTTTGGAAATGGTTCCGGAATATTTTCATCATTGCGTCCATTTCCATAAATTTGATTTTAATTATATTTTCAAGTGCATTGATGATGCAAAAATTTGATGTGGTTTTTCCAGTTGTTCCACAATTGCAGTTACAATTACATTCAGAAACGTTTGCATGATATTCGGCTGATGAATCCAAAACTTTGGGTGCAGACTTCCCAATATGACGAAGGGATCGCGGTAAATCAATCTACGAGCAAATATACAAAATAAAAAACCTAGACTGGAAACATTATGATGGCTTTTTTGTCCCTATATTATCTGTTTTCCACTTACAATAACACGAAATACGTATATGCAATACATCAAATTTTTGTGTACATACCTCTCGATTATTCGCCGATTCTCCGCCCATCCGCAATTGAATTGTATGGTGCGCAGCATTAGTTTCGTGGACACCAGATATCAGATAGAAGCCCAAAATTAAACACAAAACAGCTATTGAGATGTTTCTCTTGATGTCCATGATGTATAAGTTATGTAAAGACTAGTCTCCATGTGGTAGGATGTCTGTTGATATAGTCAGGTATAGGAAGTGTCAATGAGTATCAGAACACGTTCACGCAATGAAAATATTTTCAGGAGAGTGTCAATAAGAAAACACAAACGATTATAGTTCCATTTCTATTTTGAATAATTGCGTCAAATATCAACATTACTATGATGTCATAAGTTTCGATTTTAGTGTTCCGTATTTATTTGACATTCGCGATTTCATAATGTAAATATAACTGTTGACTTACATCCATGTTATTCAAAATGTTTAAACTTCCTGAAATCCAATGTGCACATGCTGTTATCGTATCGAAAATTCGGAATATTTTGCACACGTATATCCAACCATGGAGAACAATTGATTGTATTTATATGGAAGAAGTTCCGTTTTTGAAACATTTTTTTGTGTATGCGTACACAGGAAAGAGAGAGATTTAATGAGGTACCGAATATCTTTATGAAAATGAAACAATATAGCATATAACTGAATATATTTTCTTGTAATATGACGTGATCATAACATACCCTTTCATAAATGTTGGAAACCTAGTTCACAGAATATCATACCCGTGAAGTTTGAAATATAAATGCTCAAGAATACAGCTGATGTGGAACGAGAGTGGTGAAGATTGGACGTGTTTGGCCGATCTACTATCCAGTCAAAAAATCCGGACCCTTTTTTACATACGAGCACGATTCATATAAAAAAAAATACGTTCGATTCGAGATGAATACAGATGAATGGATTAGGTACTTTCCCAGTCTTATCTATAATTTCAAGTAGATCAAAAGTTTTTCGTAGGAAATTTGAAGAATAATCGGTTGAAAAACGTGGCTTCTCGAGGTACAAATATGAAGATCATCTTCAAATGGATATACAGTCGTAGCGAAGTGTCATATTTTCTCGGTAATTTTTTTGGTGGTAAATGAGACCTTCACAAACGCAATGAATGAAAAAAAATTTTTCTTTCCATGAATTCCCATTAGATTTAATCACAAAGATGAATATATACTTCGCTTCAGATGGAGATACAACTTGGATTCAAATTATCAATTATCGCGGATCAAATTATGAGAAATATTCGCAAAATATTGAATTCATTAGTCGCAAACCTACCGATTTACTGTCATTTCTCAATTTGCAACAAGTGTTTATAACCCTCTGTTGAATCGAAGAGTTCTCCATGAATTTTTGGATTAAGGGACACACCTAGTGTGACGGCCTGAAGAAAGGCAATTTTCGGGAATTAAAAAAAAACTAGTGGATCAATCGTTTTCAAATTGCCTAATAACAATGGCTGTTTGGTAGTCATCCTTGTTACGCGATGTGGCGCAGTGCCGCACGCAATAATAGTGATATTATATCCATGACTCTTCGTGTTACCTGCTTCACAGCAATATCTGTATACGAATATGGCGAATTTTCAAAAAGTTATAACAAATCCAGGAATCAAGATAGGAAAATGATTCAAACGCCATTATTTATATTTTTTTCTCCTCTATAACGTCAAGTGCTTCGTGTCCTCGAGTCATATCCCACCCTGTATAATTACTCACAATACAGAATTAAGTTGATAATAACTCCTGAGATTCTTGGAAAACTCTTGTCTTGAGTAAATCTACATTTTCCAAAAAAAACTATTGACGCAGCTGCATAGATTATTGAATCGCATCATCATAGAGTGATTTTCTCTATTGTTATCATATGTGTATTTTATTTGAATAAGTAACGTATTTTATATTATTATGGATTTATGCATAAATGACCGAACAATTCCTTCTGTTAGTCATTTATGCATAAATTGTTTATACTTGTGTTTGACAATTATATAGATTCGATTTGTTTCTAATAATAATAATAATAATTTATTTCATTGTATGCCTCTCAGAGGCCTTTACAATCACCTCACATGCCATCATAAACATATCTTTTCTTATAGACTAACTTCTAACACCTTC
>JABMBR010003164.1:0-28035 GCA_018881525.1 Meteorus sp. PSUC_FEM 10030008
TTTTTTTTTTTTCGTTATTGACAATCTATCAAATGTTGACACATGTTGGATGAGACAATACATAACATCTTGGTATACATAGACGTGCAGAAAACAACGTAGTGAAGTAAACATTTCAATTTGCAACGCGTTATGTATGAGTGACAGGCGCTGGAAGGAAAAGCTTGGACTGAATGTGGGTGAGAATGAACGCGAAGTCTATCCAGATAGATGGAAAATAATCCAACTACAAATGAAAAAACTTTATGGTTTATATGATAATTTTCTGTCATGGAATTTACTTGAGTCTGGTTTGTGTGTAGCTACATCTATATGAATTTATGTGCATTTCATTTTCACATCATTCAAACTTTCGTGTTCCTCCTTCATAATTCGTTCATTTCTTTGCTCTTGTATCTCAGGATATTTTCTAAGCACCTACCATTGAAACTTGGATTATTAAATGAGATTTCTGTACGTTGCTCAATCCGATTATAAAACAGTTAACAGTGCTCAAACGATTTTATTTCATCCAAATAGTCATGAACTGAACAATCAGAATAAAAAAGAATCAGCGATATTTCAAACTGAATATTTTTTCGTAGTGTTGACAAAATGAGATGTTGATAGGAAGCTCAAACATATTAAAATAAGCAAATTCATGTGATTCACACTACTCTGACAACACTACATAGCAAAAATTTGTCCCGAATCTTCCTCCGGTATTTGAATAAAATAAAATAATAATGAAAAATTAATTACCAATAAAAACTAGAAATAAAAAATTCCATAAACATTTTCCCAATATCACAACATGATTAATTTTTTTGTCTGGACAATTTTCCATTAATTAGTCTCCCCTGTTAATATCCATTAATCAATAAAACTAAAATAATAAAATATCCCCGATAAAAATGCGTCGTAAACAAAACCACCGAACGAATTTTTCCCACGCAATCTGTTAGCACACATGAGTTAAAATACGATCGAATAAATAGAACAGAAAACAACCAGTGAATAATCTTCAATCGTATAAATTAAAGAACAAAAAAAAGAAGATGAATAACATTTAGTCGAATACATTCCCTGGTGGAAAGGAAATGGAACGATTAACATAAAGGTTAGAATTTCCTGTAAATTTCTTCCGAGACAAAATTAGGTAATATCAAAGTTACAACACGTATACGTACACACATATTTATCTTGCCATATATTCTATGTGTTGAGGGCGAATGTGGTTTTACTATAGTCACTTGGTGGAAACTATCATGACATTACGTAGGAGTATATACAGACTGAGCTTTCTCATATAGTGCTGCCATTCGTCATTCTGATACCTCTCTTCTAATGCCGTCACATAGATATATTTTCCATCTTTTTCATTTCCACTTCTACATTGGACCGTACTAACACACGCACATAGATTATGTGTCCCTGCATCTACCTCTATATATTCAGTCACAAGTCTCTTCCAATTTTGTCCTGGATCACACATTGCCCTAAGGCAATGCTCGTGCAAATGTTCCACATTTTCAAACGCAATTCCACGATTTAAATGCATTCAGACTTGACTTTTCGATGAATGAGTGAAGGGTTTCATCACAAAAAATATTCTTTCTCAATATATTCGTCGCATCTAATTTAAAACTGACATTTTAGTCAATGAATGAAAGATGTCAAAATGTGAAAGATGTGAAAAGCAATTCGAGAGGAAATTATTTATTCTTCTTCCTGTATAAATTTTTTTTTCTCTTTCTCTTTTGCTTTCTTCTTGACCCATCTACATTCCAGATTGTATGCCAAAGAAAATATATCATGCGATGGCTAACTGGTAGAGATTTCTATAGTTTGTAAACTAGAAATGAAGTTTGGAGAATTTTCTTATAACATAACGCAAAACCCATTTTTTTTTCCTCCTATTTTGTTTGCTCTTATTATGCTTTTTCCTCTTTCATCCTCACCATCGCTTGTATATACTGCGTATTTGTTCCATCCAACAATTTCCGTTGCTACAGCGTCAGTGGATTCACAAGAATTCCAAAAGTTATTGTTAAAAATATTGATTGAATTGGGAAAAGAAGAAAACAAAAACTTCTGTACGGTTTTTTTCTTCTGTACTGATGTATTTTTTGGCATGGTTTCAATCTGTTTGGATGAACAAGGAACAACTGTTATGAAATTCCAATACTTGCTGAAAGGTTTACCAATTCATAATCCTGATCGTCATGTAAGGAAGGCAAAATTAGATGATAAATCGATGCTGGTGGTAAAATAGTTTGGCCCTTTTGAACATTCTTCTCTGCGAGAATTTCAATTGTAAAATTCAAGTCTATTTCGGGATTTGGGAAAAGACACATAAGAACCAGAGATGGAACTAATCCAAACGCTGATTGGTTCTTTGTATTAATTAAGCTGATATAAAAATGCTGTTTCATCTCATGTTTAATAGTCATCTGGTGTTTTCGTATTATTCTTCATATAATATTTAGTTGGTAAATTAAATTTTATATTTATGTGACTTCTACTGCGGACTTGAAAACTCCATATTCAATGCTGCTCTATCTATGGTCGTAAACATTTTTGTGTTTGTGTAAGCTACTTTTTTAATTAGTACAACAATGGTACCGCGCTCATATGAATTTTTACCTCGCTATTAATTTATATTTGATGTTTGCACATCATTAAACCCCTTGAATATCGATTGGTAGCAGGCTTTTCCATGAGAGAATTAACTGGCACCATCTACATTAATTAACTGATGAAAAAAAAAGTGTACTTGCGAGGAATTAACATATGCATTTAACCAAAAACAAAATTTTTTTTGTATTTTATAATTTTTCTTTTACGAAAATTTAAAAAAATCCTCTGACAATGGAACGTGAGAATTGTATAAAATTCATTTTCATCCATTCCATTTTCGATGCTGAGTCATTCGTTGCGCAAGCGTTTGTGATGATATAAAATAAAAGATGACATTTGCATAAAGATGTGTAAAATGAAGTCGGAGAATGTTAAAAGAAAAAAATTGTAAAAGGTACAGTGAAAATAAAAATGGGGTAGAATCGAAAAATATAAAGGGAGTCTCTCAAGTTGAATTTCAAATTGCGACTACTGAGCTCTTTCTCATTTTCTAGTCGTACAAATGTTCGTGAAAAATGAATTCCATAAATTGATTATACACACGTTCATACATTCACACACCCACATATCACCGTCTATTTTTGCATAAAGAAAGTTTATATTCTTGAACGTGGGTAAATATATTATTCCATGTAATATAATTTGTAGGTAAATACTTTTTTCCTTTAACATATTCAGAATCATAATCTGAAATTTATTTACAGTACCACCATCATTCATATTCTATTAATCCTATTCCACTTTCAAATATCTGAAGACTCCAATCATAAATATAAAATAGTGTCGTATCATTCTTTCAGATTCCAGTTGAAAAAATGAAATGAAAAAAAATAAATCGAATCCGTCGATAAAAATATTCCTTCACAACCTATGTCACTCTTCATTGGTTCAATAAATATATTTCGAGATCTATTTTTCTTTGTTCTTCCAGAAATATATGTTCAACTCTAAATCCAATAGTCTATAAAAAAAAATTCATATTCACTAGCATTTTATATTAGACAATGTTGAAAAAATTATTCTGGCTAGTCGGGATATTATTTTCATCCATTCAACCGACCTGCAGTAGATATAAAAAATTTCCAATCATAAAAAAATACAATAAACAATAATGAAATTCATTCGAATCAATGTTGAATATTTTTTTATCATACAAAATAGATCATATTTCAATAATTATAAAATCCTCTTTGAACGTTGAGAATATATTTCAGTTCTAATCCTGAAATATAATTATCCATGTTCCAGTCTATTCATCCAATGCTCACATCCAACATTTTTCCCTCATAATGCAAAAAAAATATTCCTTTCATGACGAATGACTCATTCAAAGAGAATCACAGCATCTCCAACATTGAAGCATAGCCAGTGAATGATGATTCATTCGCAGGGTACTCAAATACGTGTATTCATGTATATAATATATTTGTAGTTGAATGGAGGCTGCTGTATGAAATGAAGTCCGAATGATAGTGTAAGTACATATATCATTGGCATGCTGGCCCATATATCAAGATTATGCATTTACATATACAAAATGTCGTCGTCAATAAGGATTAAATTCACTCACAGACGATACAATACAATTCATCATGAGCAAACGCTGACTATTAGAATTCAACCAACCAATTGCAACTTTGGGGATATACATTGTGGCTCAATGCCAATTAAGGGTTTTCAGTCAGTGGAATAGGATAAACATCTATCTGACGTGTGTAGTTCTGAATAGTTTGATATTGGTATTAATTCTGAACAGTCAAAATTACGATATGCCACAAAAGCTCATTGCGATAATTTCAGTAACTGTGCAATGAAATGTAATTTCACATCCCCGCAAAATGATATTCATATAAATTATTCACCTATGCAGATCATGAAACAAAAACGACGTAAATTTATTCGGAATTTTCAATTATTTTTAGAGTTTTTTTATTTCGAATTTTAGTTGATTTTATCACAAACATTAAATAAAATTATTGTGTATTCCAATTGAATCATTTTTTTTCTCGCGATATTCAAATATAAATTTCGATATTTATCAATAAAATGCAAATGGAAAATATGAATCAGTAATGTGAAAATAAATTAAACTACTAATTTATACAGTGCAAACAAATATTCATGTGCTCGATCGTAAAGTTCGATTTAATTTGAACACGAAGTCAAGTAGACAATCTCATGATATGGTCAGCCAATTCGATTGCGTTTTTTTTTCAGGTTCTCTCATTTTATTTCGATTATCGATTGGATGGAGCAAATTTTTTTTTCTGTGTGATGATGTGAGTTATGCAGTATATCTATCACTGTGTTTACCCATTGGCTCATGATGTTTTCTTTGGGCATTAAAGAATCAACGTATGGCGCGACGGACATGAACCTCGGTAATTGCATCGTTCTGCAAACGTCGGTATATCACGATAGACCGGGCTACTACTCTCGTTTGTTCTTGTTTTTTTTCTTTACTTTCACATCCCACTCTATCTCACTTTCTCATTTCCTCATTTTTTTATTTCATCCTTCCTCGTGAAGAAATAAAAGAAATGATCGAATTTTATTTTCGTCTCCGTTCTTTTGAACGATGTACACTAACTCTCTAACGCCCATCGAAATTTTTATCAAACAAAATTGCGACGTACGAGTGAATGTATGTAACTGTGTGAATGAGTGAGTGGCAGAGCAATGACGTGAAGATAGAAAAAGGCGAAGGAGATTTCGTAAAGCCAACGGCTGTGTCATGTTCCATGTCGATTTCACACTGTGCAATAAACTTCGACAACAATAAAAATTCAAGTGCGTATGTTGACATGTTGAAGAACAATCTTTTCATCATTCTTCGTTGATTTTTTGTATTTTTTGTTTCTTCATATGAACATTTTTAAAGTGAATGAACTAAAATTAGTCATTTTTCCATTGATTTTCATATTTTTTTGAATGCAATGAAAATTGATATCTATCTAGAAAATATTATCAGAAATACTTGTGTCAAGAGTGTGAAAAACTTTTTTTACATTCTGTTGACATTTCGAAGAGCACATTGCATAAGATGGGGAGTTGTTAAAATTAACTTAAAATTGTCGTAGAGAATTTCCGTACGCTTCACTTTTATAAAAACTTCGTTCTTTCAAAGACGTCACACAACACCCAATTTAGAAGTGGCATCTTCTCAATATTCCAGTGCTTTTTCATCTTGTAAAATTTAATTACCTCACGATGCAGTGCAATGTGCAACATCGACCTACATTATCATCCAACTTAGGCTATTTCTATTCAGAATTATGAATTCCACAACCGTTCGCGTGCTCATTTCGATGCAGAATCTAATATTATGCATTGAGATCAAATTCAGTCCAAATAGTTTTCAAATTGCAATATACCACAAATATTTTAATTTGTTATCAACCAGAATGTTACAAAACATTTTTCTTCAATTTGGTGAGTGGGATTTTATCGCAGGACAATTGAAGATGGAAAAAAAATGTTCACATTTTTTTTCACTGAGGCAGAATGAACAAATATCAACGTGAATGTCATTGTTCATGATATTTTCATTGATTTTTTTGTCTCAATCAAATTTTCAGGAATTTATAAAAAAAGATCATAATAAAAATTGATGAGAAATGAAGAGATCGAGTCGAAAATCAATGTGAAATAAATTTCATCAGAATAATCGTCAAATCAATTTTCACCCCTCTTGAAATTTTCATCGGATGTCGGATCACAATACAATATTCAATCAAATCCCCACGATTTTATCACTGCTTTTATTGAGTTCAAGGACAAATAATTCTATTGGATGAAAGTATTCCAATTTATGTAATTCCATAGATGACGATGGTTCTCTATTGTTAATGAATTCAACGACAACGATGGGGTATAGATTTATAGTCTGCAATATTGGGAATGCCCGAGGATTATCCAGACCTAAATATGCATGTACATATTAGAATAGAATAATTTCATCAGGCAAATGTATTATCTCGAGATTCCATTAATCAACTGAATCTCTCGTAGATTCATCACCAAATTCAAGTTTCTAATTGTAACAAAATAAAAAAAAAATACGAACCAACAAATATCGAAGAATTAAATTCACATTTATCGCGTACAAAACAAACTCCAGCAAGGCCAAGCATATGCAACGAGAGGAGGAATAAAAGGTCCAGACCGAATGGTCGGTTTAATGTTCAACATTGTTATGTAGTTTCACCGAATGTCAAAAGAATGAAATTAGGTCGTTGGAGAGTTGTCATGTGGTACAGACCAACTCTCTGTGAAAAAAAAAAGAAAAAGTAATGAAAACAATACCGAGATTTCCACTTTCTGTCATTTCTTATTGTCTTCGCTTCGTTTTCATATCCTTATACCCACTCAATCTCATTTCTGTCATTTTCATGACGGAGTTGATGACACAGCATCACATCCATACATATTTTCTCATTTCATCTGCTCTCCAACACACATTTCAAGCTTTCGCATTTTATAAAATGTGTTGCAACAAAAACAGAAATGATAGAGATTGAATGATAAAAAGACAGGAAGAATAAACAATTATGAATGAAGTAGCTACTAAAGACTGATGAAATTGAATGAAATTGGACAGAGAATGTTCAGGATGAAATGATTCAACGCTGTCTTCACACAAGAAGAAATTTTTTTTTTTTTTTCATTTGTTATGTCTCGTAACACAAATAAATAGAGAAGAAAAAATTCGTCTTTGATCCTGAGAAGAATACTACATAGCATTTTCCCCTATTTTTTCGCGTTAGAATTCTCTTGATCGTGCTTTTTCTCTTCTCTATATAGTTTGGCTATCTATCTTACAATGTTTTCCTTATTTTTGTTGAGGGCTGAATCGTGAGATAAAACTAGAGAGAGGGAGAGAGAAAGAGTGAATTCGGATAAGGGTGGGAGAGAGAGAGGGTGTAAGAGAACTAAAGGGAAGTGTCTGGATACGAAGATGAAAGTGGGTGCCTATATGTATGATCATGACTAAGGCTCACAACTATATTCAACTATATATTCTTTGGTGCTTTCCTTATATTCTTGACTTGGGATAGCTTAAAAGCTTCTGGTGAACGTTCCAGCCGTTCTTTTGCGTGAAGCTCAACGTTGAATTCTTCCAAATGTATCAACATATATTGTATGCGTTGGCTTACGGCGTGGAATCAGTAACAGTAAGTAGGAACAATAAAAGGGCATACAGAAAATATCTCTTTCTCTCCCTTCCAATCTGTAGAATCCAATAAAATGAATTCGAAATTGTGGAAGAGGAAGTAATAAGAAAATAAAAGATAAAAGGAAGATCAAACGTCATCCAACATATCCCTTTTTATTTGAAGGACCAGTCGAATTTTCGTGAACGCCATTCCTTATAAAATAATGGAATGGCATTGATGATTGTCATGTTATTGACAAGGGTTGAAGTTCAAATGTATCGAATCTCAATTGAGATGAAGGGGGAGCAATTTTATATTCGGCAGATTGGAACCTTTTTTTTATTGTAACTATTGATGACGTGTTTGATTTTTTTTTGAGAGGTGGCAGAAGAGGTGATGGCAATTGAATCGAGTCTCAATGATTTTTCATTGTTCTCATTCGGACATTTTTGTTTTTAGACGTCGATTGAAGTTTTTGAATGAATTATTTTCTTCCTAGATTAAAATATATTCTGAACAGAGATGGTGTTTGAAGAAAAAAAATCGAGGGAATAATAGTGGGTGTGTATGGAGGAATAGTGGGATTGATGTTAACACCATATCGTGTTGGCTCGTTTGGCTCTGCGCTTAAGCGAACTGCAAACGAAATCGCCTCATTTGAAATGACCATTAAAAAATAAAATCAAAGATAACTTTTTTTTTCTATCTTTATTTCAGCCATTTTATTCTATTTTACCATTCTTCTATCCTTTTTTTTTCTCACTATCCTCAGCGCTACATGAAACCATTATCGGTTTTTATCTTTCATCGTGGCTGTTTTATTTTTCACTTCATTATTTTTCACTTTTTTCTCTTTCATTCTGCTTTTGCATTTCTTTCAAGTGCACTCTATCAGCGTGACAAAAAAAAATTTCACGAATTAAATCAGCCATGAAAGCAATTACCGAGTTGTTTTGGTTTTCTCACATTTTTTGGCTTCTTTTTCATTGGTCATTACCAGTTAATGGAATGAATAAGAAATCGAATGTTAAGGATGAACTATCAGTCTAAAATTCGTGCAATCGATGTTTACACTTTCACAATTTAACTTTTTTCCCCTTAAATGAATAATGCGAATACAAATTTTCATATATATCGCGTCAGACAATTCTATTACGACACTTTTCAACACCACCCTTATCTTCTCATTTTTTCTTCCTACCACTTTGTATTATTTTCACTTTATCCATGTTTTTATTATTTCATATTCATCCTCTTTTCTCACTCGCTTTCACTTCCATTTACGACAAGCTCTTTATGCTTTACTACTCTTCTAGCTATTTTCATTGTCATACACAAACTGCAGGAGTAAATTCACCGGGGAAGTGTGAGACGTAGAAAGTTTTCGAAAAATAAGGAACAAAAATATAAATGCGGGGGTGAAATATGGAAAATGGTGGATGAATTTACAGATATGAAGAGGAAGATGAATGAAAGAAGAAGTTTGTGTAAGTTCTTCAACACATAAATACGAACAATGCGTTGAATAAAAAAATTAAATTGTAAAATGTTTGGTGACATCGAATAGCGTAATGCTACCTAGTGATTTATTTTTATAGCACCATTAATATCCTCAGCAATTTAATTAATAAATACTCGGATGACAGCTTGAGCTCATTGAATTAACGGAGATAAATAATGTGAAACAGATTAAGAACATGTTAGAGCTTGTTAAACATGTAATAATTTAGTTAATTAGTACATTTGTTGTCTCACGATAATTTTTATGAGGATGAACCAAGATGTTATCACTCAGGATCATAACTTTGTTAGATGAATTTATTCACTCTCATAATATTGTAGGAAACCTCAAGTTCCGGATTTCATTTATGTGATAATTACTCTAGAGAAAAAAAAAATTTTAATCAAACTGTTCTTGAATTCGGTTTATATGGAGCGTAAAATACGGTTCATGATTAGCAAAACCACAACGCGCGTGGATTTTACCGTTACTTTTTATAACAGAAGTATTTTTGCTATGTCTATATTTATAAACATGAATAAAGAGGCCATGATCGATGAACGTGACACTATCGCACGTTCCATAAAACTTTTACACAGAAAAACCACTCATTCTTTCATCACTTTCTTGATTATCAACATTTTCTGCTAAATAATGTTCTTAAATTACGGACGATACAGAAATCATGTTTTTTATAACTGTCAGAAGTTAAGGAAACATTTTGGAGTAATTAGCGACAATGTATGTGAACTATTTCATTGGATGTAATTGGGAAAATGGTTCATCTCCTGTTTGTCGAAGTATTTACTGTCTTCTGTTGATGTACTACTCATTGTCGTTCACAAATCATCAAACCTTATTGACTTTGTGTGACGTTTCCCCTATCGGCGTGTTAATTATTCCATTAAATCTCTGTGTTCGCAATACAGAACTTGCTCAATTGACATTCTAAGTAGATTAATCCCAAAATCATTGAGTTGCATGTGATAAATATGTCCAAATTTTCATTTAACCTGAACTTTTTTCACTATTCTGAGAGAAATTTAATTGATTTAAATGATGTTGAATGAAGGGGGTTCAACTAGTGATTAAAGGATAGTCGTCCATATTTGATTAAAAGCTGCAACCACTGTGGTTCTCCCATTTGACAACTTGAGATGGTAAATGGATACAAGGGATGGTGGAGAAAATGTCATTATCAGTCTTCGAAAAATCGTTTTATAGTCAGGATGATGGATAAGACAAAAAGTATGAGATTAATAAAAAAAGAAATAAACTTTCACGTTCTGCCACGATCGCAATCACTAAAAATTCTATGTAACAATTATATTGATCGGTTCGTTCATATTTGAGGTGTGGTTTCCATATACACTACGAAACAAATCACCGATATTTCTGTTGATTCCAGCAGTTTTATTTGATGAAACAACACTTTTTTTGGGCGTGATAACGACGGAGATTCACAGGAAACGATTTTCAGTATTGTACAGTCCCTCTTTTTTTTTCTCTCATCATCAACTAATTTTTGCACGCTGTTTCATAGGGCTTTCAATCAACAAGAATATTCACCAACTCAATTCGAAATTATACACAAAAAATCTTCAGTATTACATCATCGCTTCTAAGCTTGAATTATAAAAGATGGTGAACCCACTTACACGTTGTAAAATAATTGTGTTATCAACTCGATGAGAGGTGGAGAAAGGACGATAGGATGAAAAGACAAAATATAGAGGTGGAGCGAAGCAGCAGCACCAGCAGATACGTATCGCTTCATCGATCCATCACGAACTTTATGAATGTACCATTAAAGCATATGCATTATTAGTAATATCACTCACAGAGTAATTGCAAATTCTACTCACATTCAAAAATTGAATACTCATCACAAAGATAATAATACAAGACGATGAAATAAATAAATAAATGAAGAGACAAATGGTGAGTGAAGTTGCCATGACAAAGAATGAAATTGAACCGACACGTTCTGTTTAGAAACATGCGAGAAAATAACAAAAATTTTTTTCTGTATTTTCTATTTTCAATGTGAAACAAGACGGTGAGATAAAAAATGAAACGCACGTGATTCAAAAAGATGGAGTGTGATGAATTTTCATCAAGTGTATAATGTACTGGTGAATGTATTGTACATGTTGCGACAATAATAGCGAAAATGGGATTGTGAAGTGACAGTGGTAGTAACGGTAGCGAATGGTATTAGTTGTTGAGAACATAATATAGTCAACGAGAAATACAGTTTGTGCATTGATCGGTGTGAGGGCTTACATTGAGTATTGGTGGAGAAAAAAGTCTATAGGTTTACAACTAGATGGTATAGCTTATATAGATTCTATACAGACAGAACGTACCACAAAGTGAATGGAATGAATAATAAACAAACTGGGATATATGAATGTGGCGCAGTATGTGTGAAAAGGATCGAGCTAATGTATAGAATAGAAATGGATAGAGTAGAAGAGAGAAAAAGTAACAGTACACCAAGTGCGACTATTTATTTATATATTTATATGTATGAATGTATATATGTGCAGAAAATTGTCGGTGTAGAGAATGTTCGTTCACGGTTGTCAGAATTTCACATAATCCGAGAAAGCGACGCAAAACAAAGCGCACACGTTTTACCACTATATAATACATTCACTATCTCAGTGAGACATGGAAAAAAAAAATGGATATTTTTTTACTGTTATTATTATGCCGCGATATGTATATGGAAAAAGGAAATTTTTATTGCAACGTTGCGTATTTATTTTAGGTACTTTTTTTTTCGACTCTGTTGCATCACCTTTTTTGAAATGAAGTTATGAGACGGTGGATTTTATGTACTGACTCTGTATATGAAGGTAATTGCATTTTTATTTTCAATATTGTGGAGGTTTTCTTATGTGGTGTAATTTTGTTCTATAACGTTTGACGTGAATTTAGAACTTTGGGATAAAAATTTGGAAATACGAAATTTTATGAAACGAGTTCGAGGATCAAAGTGAGTTTCACTTTTACATTCTTTGTGACAAAATCGTGACAATAGAAAATTTAGATGAGCTATGGATTTAGGAATGAAGTTTGCTGTGATAAAGAATCAAATAAAATTGCAACTGATGTTCTGAAATTTTTTGATATTCTTGCTAGTTCAATCTTCAAGTAATTTTTATTTTTACATTTTATCGTTTAATATTTGTGATTTATATTTCTCATTTGCTCGATAACGCTGCAATAAATATACACGTAGGCGGTATGATGGTGGGATGGGAGAAGAAAATTATAAAAAAAAAATGTACAATGGGAGAAAGAGAAGAAGATGTTATAAATTGCGGTAGTTTTATTTATGATCGTTGGGTAACGAGGTTTTAATCCAGAGTTAGCTACAATCTCGCTTTTATTATGAATGCGTGGTTATGATGCCAAAAGCTTTCCAGCCACACGATCGTGAACGGTGGAAGCTGCTGAAGAAATCAGTGAATCAACGTCGTAAAAATAAAGCTCATTGAAATAGTTTCATCCTAATATATTGCGAATGAAAAATCGTAATCGCAAAGTATTTCATTTCTTTGGCAATATCTCTATTCTGTATCATCTGTTTCAATAATCAACCCCACTTATTGTTCTCGCTTTTGTTTTCATTCCATTCTATTCATATTCCTTCTCTCATCATTCTTCTTACTGAATTGACTTTGAATAGATCCAACTGATCCATTCTCCTTTAAAAGTATACATAAATTATACTTTCAAATATTTCATTCATCCCTTTGACACGCATATCCATTTTGAATACATTCAATTATTCAGTAAAATAAATCGACGATTGCACTTCACTTGTCACACAAGTCAATTAAATGGATGCGCTCAGAATTCTGTCCACATGATTATCAATTCCAGAATGTTTTTCTGATAATGAAGAGAACATAAGTTGACGTTATAAATTGAACCATAAAAATTATTTCTGTTCATTTATGTTGGATTGTTTTTATCCATCTACACGTTTGGTTTGTTTCTTGTTGTAAAAAACTGACGAATACACCGAGCCGCAATTTTTTCGTGTTATTGGTTATAGATGAATGTGGAGATAGTTTTTATTCAGTTCCATACGCTCAATTGAACTGAACTGGAAAAAGCTCACTCGATGCATTCCTTGTCCCTACCCTGTGTATTTTCTACGCCATATACTTTTTACCTTGTCTTGAAACACAATTCGTTTTGATTTTATTCCACCATGTGCCACCCTTAATTCTATATACAAACAACAATTTGTGTCATATACATATATACATATATGTATGAATTCAGCATGTTCGTGCATGTGATGCATTTTGAGAGTTCGCCAAGGGAATAAAATTATGCAAAATAATTGAATTATTGAATTATTGATGTCAGTGGGTAGAATAACTGTTTTTATTACAGTGGCATCAGATATTTTATCGGATTATTTTTTCTTTCTTCGTGGTGATTTAAGAACAGAGTTCCAACACAAAAAGCTACTTCAGTGATTTTCGAATAATCATTGACAATTGCTTGTTGATATTTAAATTATTTTACTTTGTCATTGCAATTTCCAACTTTTAAAATTAAAAATTGAACAATAAATTTTTTTCATATGATTATTCATTTTTATTTGACTTGTGTCAGCATATTGAATGAGTCCATGTGTGGTAACCGAAATGAAAACTGCATTCTCCAAAGTTTTGATGGGTAAAAAAATTTATGTACGGCCGTGCCAGTGTCATATCTCTCTCTCCGTTTTTTTTTTTTTTTTTTTACGACTGGAATTTCAAATGAGTGCACTCTCGGGAGGATACAAAGTTCACTGCGGTTTTTTACGCTCGTGATAAAATTCCTCTATCCATCGCATTAATGAAAGTCTCTCAATGTGAGTATTGGATATGCGTGATAGAGAAAAAATGGTTTTTCGAAGTGTGAAGAAAGACGAACGAATAATGAAATTTGATTTGAATGATGGGAATGTGCATTTTCGTCCTGGAAAAAATTATTGAACCTTCTAATTTTAAATGGTGGATTTTTTTTTACAGTGGTTTATGCGAAATTCCAGGAGGTGTTGAAATGCATGGGAATATTCTAAATAGCAGTGAAGGAGAAAACAGAACTGAGAAGAGTTTAGTCACTAAATTAAACTCAGCCCATGAATAACTCATTTCAAGAATTTTTCTCTTGTATAGTTCGTAATGGTTGGATTTGAATAGGTAGAAAAAAAAATGGAGGGAAAAAAACAGGAAGACTCATAAGCAGAAGGTAGACAACACACATAAAATATAAATTTTTATATGGACAATAAAATTTAATTGGAATACAAGGAATGAAAACATAAAAATGCATCGGGAAAATTTATTTGTTTTATTATCAAAAAATGAGTCTGGAAAAATGGAAACATGAATGAGGGGTTATATAAAAAATGAAAGGTTTGATATGAAAAAATACTCACAATATGTATCAGTGGTTAGACGATCGATAGTGTCCTGTTTGAGTTTGCTGTTTTTCTTTCCCATTTTTGCTGGCCGGACCGCACAGTTTCACGTATCACAGACTCCCTTTTTATTCTTTTAATTCTTCTTCTATATCAGAACTGCTCTTTCACTCGGCTCTTCTCTTGTATCTGTATATTCAGGAAATAGAGAAAGAAAAAACAAGAAGAAGAGTAATTTTACTTTGTATCCTATTTTTTTTATTGGTGATTTATCCACAAGCTTAACCTACAATTTTATTTTTTATCTCTTTTCCGATCGATAATTCTGAAATTTTTCGGTCAAAGCTCACTTGGTGTAATTGAAAATATTCATTATGCCCCCGAATACTTCGTCCGTTCTTTTGTTCTGTTACAATGACAACCCTCTTACTTATTCATGCATCGTGACAGAAAAATTAATTAAGATGAATTAATATATGGACATTCATGCATTTGCATGAATGGATGAGGGAAAAAAATTTAATGGGAAAATTCTGAGGAATACCGTGAAAGCAGTTTGTGAAGAGTAATTGATACATTCAACTCACGCTGAGGATATTCATACGTAAATATCAACTTTTTCGAATTTTCGGACAAATACTCGCCATATTTTGGGACGATATATCTCACCCTGGGGATATGTAAAGCAGATAAAACAAAAGAAATTTTCTCAAATTTCTCACAGAAATCTTTCTTTAATCTAAAACATAACATAAAAAACTTTTGTAAATTAGATGTAACAATCGTGATATCACAGCGATATCAACAAGAAGAAAATACTGAAATGGAATAAGAACGATATTTATTCTTAATAGAGTAACCCGCTAAAGTTGTCCTCACAGTCATACAAAATGTTGATATTTAAGGAAAGAGAAAAGAAGAAAAAGCGATAAAAAATTTCGAGTTTGTATATACAAAATCGAGTTTTCGGGTTATACGTGATAGGGAGAATAAGAAAGGAGTAGGGCTGACGAACAAAAGAACATCGGGTGAGGGAAGTGATGGAGAAAGCGAGGAAAAGAAAGTACGAGAAACTTTATCGTGAAATGCCGAAAAAGTTTTCGTTTCGCTTCGAGTAGCACGATACGTGGCTCCTGTTCTCAGTCTCGTGTGCACTTTTGTGTAGTAACATTCACGATGTGTGTGAGAAAAAACAAGAAGTAAGAGGAAGAAAGGGAGAGAGATGGGCAATATGAGGGATAAGGGATCGGAAATAAAACTTACGAGGTAAATTTTTCACAAGTGTCGTTAAATTGAGTTTGGTACTTTCACTAGTAAACAGAGTCTACTTGGCGTCATATGCGTATTAAATTATCAGTCGTGTATTTCACAGCGCAAATACTTCAACATTTATTCAAGTCATCAAAGTTGAGATGAACGAAATTCGTAATATCACATGAATTAAAAATGGGTTCAGTTTAAGAATAATTTCTGGGATACGATGGGATAATTTGAAAGTAATAAAACGATGGAGCATAAAAACTCACTTGACCTTAAGTGGAAAAAACTTTCCAACATTATTTTAAGCTGTGAGAGGGGGGAGGGGGGGGGGGTTGATGAGAAAAAAGCTCAAGAAAGGAAATTAGTGGATGTAAGATGCTATTGATGCGCCTGGCATTTTATCTGAGAAAAGAAGAAGAGTAAGAAAATAATAAAACTAATTCTCATTTCATAGATATTTTAATATTCGAATGGAACTTCCACAATATTTTTTCTATTTTTTTCTTTATTTGAACTAGAGAAATTTTCACTCTTCATGAGAAGAATACTGTGATATCTCTCGAATAATACCCAGAATTATTATCGTTATTCTTTTGGAAATATAAAAAAGTGAAAATGATTATAAAGAATTCGACTCGAATTTCAACGTTCATTTGCCCGGACGTTGCTCGTTATCCTTCAACGACAGATAATCGAGCTTGAGATTCGAAAGCTCCTTCAGCAAAAATATTTATATATACTGGGGAATTGAATTATATCGAGCGTAGTCTCTCATCTCCAGATGAAAAAATCATCACCCTACAGTCCTTGATCCATAAATTTCTTCCATCATGAAATTTAATTCCAAATGAATTAATCCATTAACTCAAATACAATTCTCACACGGAGTTATAATTCAAAAGATGCAACTTTACATTTGTACATACAAGAGACACTATACACACGTTAAGATGTACAATTTCTGTAGTTGAATCGTTCTTCAGGAAGTCTGAGGTACACTCAACGTCAGCAGTAAGATCTACTTCTGCTTCTCATGTGTTTGTATACATAAACAAAATATATACATTTAACGACTATTCCACGACGTTTGCTTTTTGACTTGACAAAATGTCCACACAAAGTGAAGCCAGCGTGACTTTGGTACTTTATGAAAAAGGTGGTCGAGTTAGACTATGGTAACCCGACGGAAATTTGAGGAAGGGAAATCCTAGGTATACACCGTCATGCACACAAACACTACAAGCGTCAAGTCCTTCGTCAAAGCACAACTCGAGTAGTTAAAAATTTTATCTATTCTCTCTGTTTATTTACCTGTTTTTATTCTCTATTCTATTACAACACGAATATAAACAAAACTGATTATTTTCATTGGAGCATTTTCAATTCAATCGATATTTTACACTCAATAGTAATTTTCTCATTTCTATTTCCTTCTCATTTACAGACTGCCCTATATTTATTTTTAATTGTAATATCATTGGATGAATAATTGTGACTCGATGATATATCAGAGGTGATGAGAAAAAAATATTTTAAATAAAAATTTAAAGAGTGAATTTAATTTTCATTTATAATTCTTTCATTTTTATTTGAGAATTTGAAGTTGGTGATATTTATTGACTCGCCAATTGCTACGCCGATGAATAGACCGTCATAGAAAATATACGTGACAGGTTATATTTCTTGTTTACGGTGTGCAGAAAAAATATATTCGTGTGTAATGTATGAATGTGTATGAGAGTATGCAACGTGTGGCCCTTTCAACTGGTTGGGAGTGGATGAGGCAGATAAATCCTTGGGATAGAGGTCGACGGTAGATGGGTACACACAAGAGGTAAAACGATTGGTGAGCTTTATATGTATATGGAGAGCATTCATACTGAACACACATACAAAGACACGAATCACACATACAAACTGCGTGCACCGAATTCCTCGCCCTTGGCCCACAACATGTATACCGTGTGTCACCTCGAATGTTTTAATGAAGGGGGCGGAATTTACCACGTCCCTTTTTCTCCATATTATTTTCTCCTTTATTCCTCCTCCGTTTTTCACCCTAATGAAATACACAAATCAAGTGAGCTATGGAAGATATGAAGAGATAGGAAGAATGAGCGAGAGGAAAAAATTTCAATTTAATTTTGTACAAAATTAAAAATTTTCTATACGAATAAATTTAATAGACTGAATGAAAATCGAGTGGGTTCTTTTTTGTATTGAGTTGATGTTGATATTTTGTGCAATGATTTAATTCTGGTGTGAATAATTGAGCTTTTGATGCAGTTGAACAATAGAAATCATGGTGGGTTTCATCGTAATTTATAAGAATTAATGTTGAGATAAAAGTTATGGATGAAATAGTTACACACGAACCTGCCAAGTTTTTGAGAAGAAAATAAGAGAATAATTGTACACTCTTGAAAAGTCACAGTGTTTTTCCCTATTCACAATTGAAAAACTGTTTAAGAAATTATTCGAATTGCTCAGTGTTAGATGACAAATTTTTATATATCGATCAATAAATCACTGGCAATGAATTTAATTGGAATGTTTATGTTACATTAATTGATTGATAAATACATAAAGAAAAGTTTTTCATTCATAAAATGGTTGGTAGTGTGGTTGATACACAAGCACAAATACACGTATGAAGTTGGACACTATGACAGAGAGAGTGCAACAATGAACGGTGGTTGCGCGCGAGCACACGGGGTGAGTTCGTCATGACGTTGCGGCCCCCGGCGTCAGACTGGCTCGCGGTATATACACGCTAGACTAGTAGCACTTGCTTCACCACTCGCTCTTTGCAAGAGTGAGTAAGAGTGGGTGCGAAAGTGATAGACGAAGCCAGAAAATTTTCCTGAAAGCGCAAGCGCCCACACATTCTTCACATTTTATATATGTGAATGACGATACCAAAATGATCTTCAGTCGAAAAAGAAACGCTCACACATTACTCATACAGACATATAGATATTGAGGGGGAGAAAAAAAAATGTATCCGTATATATGAAAGGAAACATCAGCGTAGGCGGACACGATTTAACGTGAAGTTATTGTCAAATACAGAAGAACACTGGGTGTGTTCATTAATGGGATCCAATAAATCGCTCAGTGGAAGTATGATAATCATGATTTAGTGCAATGATAAGTGAACACGATGCGAAATTGGTAAAATTCGGAAGTATTAGTTCAATCAAATTGGCGAATATGAATGTTCTTATATTATTTCATAGGGTGAATGAAAAACGATCATTTCAGACGAAGGTTTTTTTCCATCGAATCGCTTGAAATATATAAGATTTACAAATGACTTTTTTCTTTTTATAGAAACGAATATCTACGCTTGGATTTTTTCTCAGTTCGCAAGTTATAACCTCTCGATCGTATCGTTTCAGAACATAACTTTCAGACAATAAAAAAAATTAGAATTGATGGAACCTCATGTTATTTGTCATGAAATTCATCAGTTCCTGTTGACACATGAAAAAAAAAAAAAAAAAAAAAAAAAAAATCGGGTTTCCACTTGTGATATTCTATGTTAATGCACAGATTTCTTCTGAAACTTGGAATTCAAGATGTGCTGTTGAATTGGAAGAGTAGTTACGATTCCACATGGAAATATCAAGTACATCGACACATATTTATCTTCGATAAGGTTCAAACTGACATTTGTACACTCTCGATCAATATCCAAGTGCTTTCGTCACTGAACAACCTGGGTAATCATCATCTTGATGTGTGCAGATCAAGCATCAACATGTACTCACGTTCCATTAATGAGGAGCTGCTCAGCTTATCATGATGACAGACATGGACCATTTCACAACACCAGATAAATCGTCACGATAGCTAAAATTTTATTTGATGATGTAATAAACATTGATAGAACATCATTCGAACATCAACTAAGCTGGATCATCACTTCTAATGACCAAGCTTGAATGTGAATTTTGAAGAGAGGACTTGGAGAGTAATCAAAGTCCTAAATCTTCACTCATCATTCATCATCATAAAAAAGATAATAAAGACAAATTAGAATTTTCATCTTCATCAGACAAATCTAAAATATAACAAAACAACTTACTGATCCGGGTCAATTTGAATAAAATTGAATTCTGTAGCAATTTCTCAAAGTAGTCGGAATCAATTGAATTTCATCCAATTGTCCTATTTACACACATGTCCATTAATTACTCCATGTCTTTCTCCAATTCACATATCTCACTCTCAGATAAAATGACTTCTAATTAAACATATCGATTGTGATTACAATTTCGATAATAACTAAAATAAACATAGATCAAATCTTCCAAGGTTATAAACTTGATATAATCTGGCATACATCGAATGGACTATGTACTCAATATATACCTGAACATATAATGTAACTCGTCTCTTGTGTTCCAAAATCGCCATAGGCAATGCTTTGGATGCGTGTTCAAACTCTTATCTTTATGAGTTTGCCATTGGACGACGAGAGAGCAAGAGAAAGAGATTCATTGGCCGGATAAAACGCTATGAATGACTGCGTAGATAAACACTACTTGTGTATTTATACATACACACACATGTAGTGGAAATTGATGGTTCAAACTAACAATACGTCTGTGTAATAGCTAACCCTACCACAGCTATAAATAGTGAATGAAGATTTATTAATATTGAAATCTCATCTTCCATCCAATCACTCCGATAATTAGATGGATGGTTGATTTTGCTTTTCATTATTGTGACAAATTTTTTATGTAACAAATTGACGAGGGGGAACACCATTGAACAATCATAATGAACATTTATAAAATTATTGTACCAAACAATTGATGGGGACTGAATGATTTTAGTCAGTCAATTTCGCCTGAGTTTTTCCTTTACGAGTTTGCACGCGTCGACGAATGATTCGATCGAAATGGTTGTCCTTCAAGAGTATAAGTTGACATGATAATGAACATAGACGTGTGTTGAGGGGTGTATACAGTTATTATTCACTACGTAGATAGATTCATACGTCGAGTGTTCCACCTGTTTCAATGGCAGAGTGTTCGCAAGGGTGTATCGAACTCCCTTGGTATATTTTATAGTGAACTAACCAGTGACTGTTGTCGATGGCAATGTACGCTACATTGACATAGACTTGACAAAAAAATCTATATCTCTTCATCGTTATTATTGTTAACAGTCGTGTGATATAAAACATAAAATTCGATGCATTTCATTTCTGCAACGGCCTCAAATGATGTTGATACTCATCGAGTGCGTGTGAATTAAACATCAGAGCTGGAAATGCTTCAACCATGTGCGTGTTTCACGTACAACATCGTGTTATTTTTCCACCCTCGCTTTATATTTTATTCTTGATTCTCCTGTTCTTTCTGCAAAGTAGGGTGCGTGGCACTTACAATTTTATCATGGCAAAATCACAACCTCTAAATTGAAAACTTCACCATTCTTCATTTTTCCTTCGATCATTTTGTTTTTATTTTTTTATTTATTCCAAAGTTTTTTGAAAGTTTAATTTCCTACTTTTTTTCTCGTTCTCTCGACTTCTGTATAGATATATGAGAGCTTTTTATTCTGTTGGAGTGAGTGGGGGACTAACATCATAACTCGATAAATCGCGTTGTCCTTGTGTCGTCAGTGCACACGAGTTTTGCGAAGTTTTTCTTCACGACTATATATATCCGCGTCATCAGGTCTCACGTCCGGTGCAACGTGGGCAGAAGTGAGGTGAGTAGTGTGAGTGGGTGAGTCCTGAAAGCGCGAGTTTTGAAACTAGTAGTTGCACCAGAATTTCACTCACCACTGGTACCATTTCACCCTCTGCACCTTCTCTTCTCTATGCTCTATGGCCTCTTCATTTATATTACTTGCGATGTCTTTTATACATTTCAATCTTATTTTACCGAAATCACTTCAGAATTTTAAATTCTTTTTATGCAAATATCAATTTAATATTCATGTACAGACGCCATTTGCGAACACATTATGTCAATTCATTTTAAAATTCATCGATTCATTCTTTTTTCAACTGTCAGGTGACTGGTCTGAATTACAATTGCTGACATGCAGTGTGTTGTGCACCAAAATTGACTTCCAGGGGAGAGCAAATCTGATTTCATAAAGTTCAACTCCTGCTATTCATCATATTCTCATCCAAAGAAGGATTTGTTGCAGACTAGTGTCATTGTCCATACAAAATGTTTAATTGATCGTTGAGTTGATTGAAAATCAGATAAAAATAAACGAAAACTCATTCGATTCACTATTGGCGTTTTTGTCAGATTTCAGTTTGACATTTCATTATTATTCCCATCATTTTGCTTATTCGATATAGGAGAATATGAAAATGAAACATTGATATATGCTTATGGAATTTTGTGACGCGTGTGATGAAACATTTTTTGAAACTGACACAGATGTGTATGCAGAAGTATTCGCGTACTCTATACACTGTACATTTTTGGTATACGCATATTTTTACTAGAAAAAATATGCGAGTGCGATACGAGTGGCAATACAAATATGCAATCCACGTATAGTAATAAAAAAATTGCTATATATATATTTGTCTGTTTTTTTCATGAATGGTGAGGGAAGTAGATATATGAACGTGACCTTTTTACGTGGGCATGTTTGCTACAACGCAAACTGTAAATCCATTTCATCACTGACAACCTGACGCACAATGTACATCATCAGATACATCTAGTCATTTATATCCATTTTCGAACAATGGAATAATGGTGGGATGTCACGTATACGATCTAACAATTGATAACCAGAAAGATAGATGACAACAAAATTCGTTGTTTATAATAAAATGGAAATATGGCCCAGGATCATAGAATTGATTTTCAACGCAATTTTTTTGGATGGTGATCCAACTTCACAAATCAAAATCATCGGTAAATAGTGAAAAAAAAAATTGAAAATATTTCTAGGTGAAAATGTTGATTGTTCCAAGATGGAAATTGTTCATTTCCCATTCTTCAGATATCTCAATCAGTTTTTCTTTTTTTATATCGATAAACAAAAATTTCTGAAAGTCAGAGTGATGAACAGTTGTTGAAACTCGAGTTATGTTATAAAAAAAACTTCCACCGCTTTTCGAAAAATTTATTTTATTTGAAATGAATTATCCATCACCGGAAAATGAATTTTCCAGTGTACATCGTATCAAAAATGTTCCAGTTTTCTATACGCGATTTAAACTGCGAAATTTCTGTGTATACTCTCCCAATATATTGGAACGATTGGAAAGTTATTGTTATGTCATTTATTGAACCCCTAACGAACATTTGAGTTGCATGACCTAAATGGAAGTGACGTGACACACGAACTTTCGCTGCCAGTACAGTTACTTCTAATCTCTGTGCACTAATCACTGCGAAAATTGATCTCAACAAAACGCAACTCTATTCATATTACTAACAATCACACATGCATGAGAGAAAAAAAACAAAATAAAATATCATAATTGGAAGTGTTCAGATTTCCAATGTATAACAGTTTCAATTGCAAACAAATTATTTCCAAGCTTTTCGCTTTCTCATGCAAATTATATCCATATCTCCAAACGCATTCATCAACTTAATCGCGTACCATGAATAATAAACTACTCGTATTTGAATAACAAATACGAACTGTATCGTCTTCGTAACTTCCCAGTGTATCGCAAGTCACTTTCGAAAATCCCAACAATTTTCTACAAATTGATTTGTGGTGATTTAGTATTCTATGCAATGAATCGTGTGATAAAAAGCTGATGTAGTATATGACGTCATTGCTCAATATCTCACCTTACTTTTGTAAAATAAATTGCATCGAACGATCCATAAACCCCAGCACACTATTGAAAGACCCAAGATTCTGATGTGATCAATCCAAGTGGTTGAAATGCAGTTTTAAAAATGATTGACGCATTTTTCCACCATATTTCCCACAAGCTATTGTAAGCTTTTTTTATTGTGAATTTTTCCAATAATAAATTCGATCAAATGAAATTGTCACTGGCCATTGGGTCGTAGAAATTTACATGAGAATAATTCAAATTCATAAATTTAGATATGGAAAGAGTGTAGGAAATGAAGCAAAATGTTTGAAAAAAAAGTTATTGGATGGAGGGCACCAGAAGGGATCGAGCGAGTGAGAATTGTTGGTTATATGTGGACGAGGGGAAAAAATTTAGACTCAATGGCGCCACGTGTACACTCTCACATTCCTCTTGTGTGTTTATTACAACGATAAAATTGAAAATATGTATGAATGTGTTGTGTGGATAACATATTACGTAGGTGCATTTCCCCTCTGATATTCTCGTTATTCACACACGTGTGAGCAGTGTTTATTCATTCGTTTTGCAATATTGATATCGTTTTTTCGCTGTAAATAAACTTGACAAAGATAATTGTGAACGCATTTCTAGTTTCTTGTCAACAAGACTATTTCGTCTCGGTCGTAAAACATACTTCATCATTATGAAGCTTCGTAGAATTATGTACATCTTGTGGTAAGGGAATTGTCTAGAAGATGGTACGACGAAACTTTCAACTAATTATACGACAAATCATTTCCATGAATTAATAGAAGTCCTGTTCTTTGTCTATTCGCTCTCATGAACCAAGAACACACCAAGTTCTTGCATATGTTGTCGAAGTTCCTCCAAATTGTTTTGCTGTCCATAAGAGAAGGAAAAGAAGAGCCACGATGATGATAGGGCTAGATGAAAATGCTTTAATCGTTGATATTTATTCGAAAGTCAATGACTAAATTGTGTGAGATACATTTCTGCAAAGAGTTACGATCGTAAAAGAGTATAAAAATGATGAGAGAAGATTGGAAAAGAAAAAAGAAGAATGAGCAGATGTATAAACTGTTTTTTTTTTCCTTTACTTCAACTCAACTTTATCACAGCGATCCAAATATATCGATGAAATCCAGTGGGCGATATGAAGAAATGAAGTGAAAAAAAAAACGCAGCGACAAACAAAAAGAATGAACATAGATAAGTGGAATCACAGAAATTTTTCGCAATGACTTTTAGACAGATAGACTAAGAAAAAAAACCCCATTTACCCCTGTAGACGTTGGAGAAGAAGGATGAATTAAGAATTACATTCCATCACATCCCACATTTATACAAAAAATTTTTTCTCCGGGTGAGACATGACGAAAGATAAAACACATGTGTTCCAGTGGCCATGACATCGAAAGTGTGCCATTAAACATTGTACAGATGTAATTGCCGAGAGAGGGAAAGAGGAAGATAGATAAAAAGAAGACGTAGCGAATAGGTCGTCATGAAAGGAGTAAAAGCACGTGAGATGTAACAGAGAGGATAAAAGCAGAGTGGGCCATTCTCATCCCCTTGAGGGTCTTTCCTGCAGATGCCGGTGGAACGCCACCCTGTATCGACCCATACCAACGCCCACTCAGCTTGTGCAACTATCCAACCTCCTCATCCACCCGGCCATCCACTCTTACTCCTTTTCCCCTTTTCTGTGCCCCGTGTGCTTTCAACTATTATCCACCGTTACATCACTATTGACCACAGTTCAAATACAAATCTACGCGCCATTTGTCGTATCCATTCACCTTTCTACTTTTAGTCAACAGCGCCATCTAACTTCAGCGTCATGTAACTAACTAATCATCAATAAATTGAATTTCTTCAACACTCTTTCTTCAACTTTGAGGATGATTATATACAGTTCATCGTCAACTCACCCTGTAATGACGTGTCTGAACGTCGTACACAGTTTGCAACACCTTTTCCCTCTTTTTAAACTTAAAATTGATTTTTACATCGGCTCTATTTCTTCGCGATTACTCTAGAGCAAATATGTTAGAACATTCTCCAAGCAAGATTTCTCCTACCGCGGTTACGTTCCACCATAACCCAATGTACGTTCGTTGAATTTCTGATGCAAACTTTCCATCCATCGTCTGCAAAACTATGCCATGAAAATTATCGACATTATGATCATCATTGACTGATGACGTCAGCGTATTTTTAATGCATCAGTAGAAAAATTCTATATCTGTTCTGTCTACTCATGTTCAATAGTATTCTGACAATTCATGTTTCAGAATTTTGATTGTCCATTAAAGATAATTTTGTGATAAAAGTCCGACGTCGACGAACGACGTAACTATTTGTAGCGTAACTTTGTAGATTAAAAATGAATAAGTCACAGCATACTTTTGGTGAAATTGCGTTTTCATCTAATTCAATTTTGAATGTACAACTGGCTTTCTCAAACTATCATCAAAATCTGCTGGATAATCATGAACCAGTGCTTGAAACCGAATGAAAGAAGTTCATATACTTATCTGTTTAATTCTCAATTCATCACGAGAATGGCAATAATGGGCTTCTTATACGACTTATAACTTTCATGGAAGCTCAATTGTATTTATATTATATCTATATCTTTTGTAACTCATTGCTCATTTCGCCATTTCGCCTACTTTGCCCCATTGTTCTCGCTACATATATATAAACGTATACAGTGAGAGGGTGCGAAGTGGAATTCGAGACTCGATGCGGGTATCCCTGGGTTCAACTATGGGTGGAGCAACCACCGCATCGTCTTCATACTCTCCTTCCCTCACAGTACTCCTCTTAAAAGCTAACCTCCAACTCGTGTGCATACACTCACGTAGTCTGTGCTACCTTACGAAGATCGTGTCTCAAGTCTTTCATTAGATGCACACTCACTACTAAATTGCCAAGTTTCACCATCATCTTTATTAATATCATTAATCATATTGATGGATAATATAAGATATTAACACGAGACACGTGACTCTCAGTCGAATTTTAAGAAATTTTTTGGAATTGATAACTAATAACTAAATAGAATGAACAAAAATCTGACTGTGACTACATTTTAAAAATTGTCAGGTTTTCTACAGAATTCAAAACACCCAAAAATGATTCACTGTAGGAGGAATCCGTTAGACAGAGATGAAATTATTCCAGCGATATTAAAACGACTCTTGATAGTGCAAAATTATTATCTGTAGTCAAATTTGTCCTACTGTTTGTATCGTTTTTCTTACAATTCTCTACTCTTCGCCGATGGTGGTAATAGTCTGAGTCGTGTTAAATCTTTCATGAATTATGCAGGCTAAACGAGGTTGTTATTTACCATTAGTCATGGGGGATGCTTTTATTTATGTTGTAATTTCTTGCTTTTTAGAAGAACATTATTTCCACTGTTGCATTCAGGGTGAACTCGTCAGTGCTGCTTAAAGGGCGAACTGTGCGTGCGCAGAATTGTAGAGTACACGTTACGTCAAGTGATGTAACAGGGCATGAGGAAATGGGAGTAGTAGGGTATTCCAACTCCGGAATTGAACTCCATAGCTAATAATCTGCGATGTCCAAGCATAGTTGTATATGCTCATTAGTGACTGAATTGGATGAGGGTGTTCAACAATGCAATTAGCTCCAGTGTATATTTGAGCCAAGTCCTATTTCACGGTATTAGACACATGAATAATTCTACTTTCTAAATGTTGTTGAAAATAGGAATTCCACAATCATTTCTGCACTGTCGCAATGAAATAACTCGATGAATATCATTTGACATTCCATCATTGAATGCAACAATAAAAAATATACTGCGTCGTCCAACAATTCAATTCAATCAATTGTGCTCCATGTGAATGATCGTCGTTCATTCTAATCAGCCTCGAAAATCTATCAACCCTTTTTTTTGGATAGCAACACAACTTGAATTGCCATCTGTGTTGTAAATCTCTCTGAGTGATTCCTAAGTCTATTCAATCATGGAACGGCCAATGGGGAAATTTTACCATTCAAATTATTGTAAAATGTCATAGTCTGTATGGAAATTTAGAGACTTCTGATTGCTACTTGATCGTTGACATGATTAGACAAGGAACTTTAAAATAGGAACTCTGAATATTGGCAGCTCTCTGTAATTTCTTCGGTAGTTTCTGAAATCGTGAAATCCACCTGTGCTTATGAAATTCGAAGAAAAATAATCAGCTCGACAGTTTTGTGTTCACATACCTTTAATTATTTATAT
>JABMBR010003175.1:0-28009 GCA_018881525.1 Meteorus sp. PSUC_FEM 10030008
TTATTATTATTATTTATAATTTTATTTCTCCACGTTTTTTGCTTTGTTTCAAATTCTTTTTTTTTTTTGTTTGATATTGAATGCGAATGACAACTGAATATTTACTGTGGGATTACGCATCCGCGCTTCAATTTCCGTTTAAAACTCGTCTGGACTCGTTGCCAAACAAAATTTTCCCCATTTGCAATTTATTCTCGTGGGTATATACCAGTCGCATATCGCAAACAGAGAAACGTGGCCAGTTCGCTTTTCACGCTCACAACTTCTCCATCTCTCACTTCTTTACCACAAATGAATTTACCCGTTGTTCATTCCACTGCGTTAGGTTTTACGTCGACGCCAGTTAGGTAAACGCTGAATTACATTCACTATCGTTGTGTGGCCAAAACATTCATGCAACTCAAATCAACAAAATTTTGAAAGTTAGATATTACTAATTTTCATTTAGAATACTGAGCGAGTAAATTTCTCTGAATTTATCCAGTAACAAAAAACAATTTCGAATTGAATAAATGAATTATTATTGTATTAATATTTTTTCTTTTCTCTAGAATAAATTCAATATGAAATCATCGACTATGAAGTTTTATATGAAATAGAAATTTTTATGTATCTTGTGAATAATTGAAAAAAAAAAATTAATTTCAATTTATATTTAAAAATAAAGAACGCGATTTCATGAAACTTTTCCTTGGACACCTACGCATCGGCTCATACACATTGTGAACTCTTTAAAATTGTGTAGGAAGTATTTAATAGGCCAGAAAGTGTGGAAATTATTTTTTTTTTCCATTCGTTCAATTGAAGGTTATTGCTATATCCGATGGAAGTTATAAATCATTTATTCATTCTTTATAAACACAATATCTAATTATTTCATTCACAACTTTCATTAAGCGATATTTTATTTTATAAAATTGGTTCATTATGGTCAATTAATATATTCAGTAGTTCATTGCATACACAGATGATAAATTCTTATAAATTGCGTGGAACCTTTCCCGATGAATATTTTTTTTTCCCAATCCTTTTTCTTCCCCACCATCGCTACGTGAGGTTCAGACATATAAGGATTCTTCGTTGAAGCAGATAGCAAAAGAGGGGACACGTATGTGCGTTATAGTGAAAACATGGCGCTCCCATGCAGTGAGTGAGCAAGAAAAGACATCAAGTTGAATATGTAGAGTGAGGGAATTTCTATAATTCAAGTGGTGAAGAAAACGGGTTATGGTTTCATACACGAGATAGCTCTCGTTTACTCTGCTTTTCAAAGCTTCGTGAGATATTTATTCATGATATGCCATGACAATTCTATTCTGTTCAGATTTGTCTATACTCTTTGTATCTTTTCTTTTTTTTTTCTCGTCTCATGTCTCTCCTTTCTTCAAGATATTTTGCTGTCTGCTCGTGTGATTTACATTGCTAAAAAGACAGAGAGGCTCCCGCTTCGTGTCGTTGTGGGTCGAGACCTCCGCAAAGAAATAAATATAAAGAAAGTTTCGTATTTTTCATCTTGTGTTTTCTTTCTATAAGTAGAAAATCTTGGGATATTTTTACAAATTTATAACGATGAAGTTACTCCCAATTGAAAATAGAACGAGTTGAGTGTTGTTTTATTTGGAAAATCTATTTTCGTATTTGTTAAAAGATCGTTGCTGTTAATCAATTTATTATCGACCAATGTGTGTATTACATCGAGGTGAATAGGAAATAAAAAGTGACCTTCTGTTGCTTGGTTTGAAGTGTATACAAGTTGCGTCTAATGAAAGGTCAAGACCTCACAAGAAAGAAAGTCTGTGATGCCGCTTTCTGTTTTGTACATATAAAAGATCTCCAACACAACTATACAACTTCCTCACAATTCTCAGATTCATTCATCCACTTTTATTATCACCGTTCAGCTTTTCAACATTAAATTTCATCAAAATCTCTCATTGAATTTCCTGAAAATATTTTTGTAATACTTTCCCACCTGATTCATTCACGTTTTTATTTGTTCGTTTATTTATGTTTTATTCTCGTTATTTTTTACGCTTTTTTTTCTGTCATTTCTTTTCGACTGTCATTGGGATCAAAAAATTCAAATCGGACTATGTGAATGCGACGTCATTTTTCTATTCGTTGCACGCGCGTGACATGTGTAATGGAAATCTGTAGAGGCTCCTATGGGGAGAAAAAAATTGATGCGTCCGCTCCATTGAAAACTTTTGTCATTATTTATAGGAATTTTGTGGCTGTCATAAACAATTTTTTTTTTCTTTCTCGTTATGTTACTATTTACATTATAAATAGATTTTTCATCGTTTTCTATCGAGGATGTTTCACTTTATTAAAATGATGTCATTGTTGCAATCATAATATTCCCAATTGATTCAGTTTGTTTCAACTTCATTTAATAATCATGAAAAATATTTCACGATGGGTAGAAATATCAGGAGTAAATCAGAATTCCTTAGGGATTGCGATGATGATAACACATAATTTCAACAATCAATTTCTAATTGTCTACGAATGTTTTCGACATCATTTCATAAATCAACTCAATCGTGTACATCATTATCGTATAAGAAACAAATCAGAATATAAAAAAAATTTGTATTGTGAAATGGAATATTTTTTAAATATTCCCCGGAAACGCACTTGCAACATCGAAAATGAACTGAGCATGTAATAATTTGTTTAGAGGTGGTGGGTCACGTATATAAAATATAGTAGGTGGAAAGGTGCATTGCTAAGATATAAACACGAACGTTGTCGTAACTTTCGCCACCCGCGCATGCCACAGAGGATTATATGAAACACGTGCTGACACTATCGACCGCACTCTCACGAGAAAATTCACAAAGCGCCTTGATTACTCCCAAGTGAATCATCATATTTATCACCAAAATATTTCATACTTACAAATATTATTCTCCAAGTTTTGCATAAGTACACAAGTGAATCACTCAAATTCAAGAGTATACAAAAGATTACTCGAACTATTTCCTCAGTGGTGCTCACAAATTTCTTTCAACCTTTCATACAATATCAGATAACCTCAAAATATTCCAAAGTAATTTAAATAAATAAACGAAAATGTAATGAAATTTTATAGAAAAAAAAATTTCACTTCCCATTTCGATGTTAAATATTATCATTAATTAAACATTTATGTTATTGACTTCTTTTTCATTTTTTAAAATGAATAGTCGTTTCACTTTGGTTGATTTCATGACCTGAATCTCCACCCCGACAATCCTTCGTTGCAAAAGTCGCAGGATTTCACGCGACTCGTACATTATATTGTACCACCTCAACCATTGCCAACTACATAAATAAACACACACGTATATACATACATCTCAATGTTATCACGAGTCGACAGTCATGTTATATTCCAGAGAGAGGCATTACCGTGTGGATAAAGCCCTAAGCTAGTTTCACAGCTCATTCGTCCTAGTGAACGTCATTGTGAATTCCTTTTGACTCGGTTAATATTGTCTTTCGACTTCCGGGTGTTGCACACGATTTGCAGTCCAATACACACGCGAATTTCAAACTATTCCATCATTTCCTTTCAATTTATTTCTGTAAACAATTTGAAAAAGCGCCAACGTATTATTGTGTGGATCAATCTTTTCTAATTTTGTCGTTCATTTATTTTATATTTTCTTTTTCTTGATAAATAGAAAATTCTAATTGTCAACTTTTGTTTATCTTATCGATGACTGAAGAGTTTATTGTTGAAGTATACTTCAATTTAATATTAATTAACAACCGCAAATAACGACGCAAGTGTTTGATAATGACACTTGACGTTGCAGTGTCTCTTCATTTTGATGACATGTGCTTGTCAGACAAAAGGTGCACATTATAATCAGACGAAGTCATACTAAGTAGTGTAATGGAAAATTCTATTGTGTTGCAGTCGACTTTGAACGATTCTATCGCCAGTTCTCACTCGGATTCTTATCAAATTTCTCATTAAAAGATTTTCTGATATTCATCTTGTGAGCATTTAAGCAATAAATATCCTACAGCGAATAAATTTTTTTCTAGTTTTTATTACAATCCAAGAATAAAAATGAACATTGGTGTTATTGTATCAATGAAAAATACTCTACGTCACGATATTGAATTTTTCTTATCGGCTTATCTGGTTTACATGGAATTTGAAATATTTTTCTTTCATTTCAATATTTCTCAAATATTTTCCGCACTATCTCTTTCATGTTTATTTATTTTTGTGAGGATTACATTGTGTTGCTGAAGATTTCATCAAAATTTCATATCGATTTCGGAATTATTTATTTCTATGTGCTTTCAGTATCGACATTGTAATAATTGAAATGGAAAATACTGAGATGAATTTTCCACGTGAGTGAAATAATAAAATTCGATATTGAAATAGAGAAAGAGAAATATTGAGAACATTTGTTAGCACAATTTATTGAATTTATTAATAAATGTCTGGTGAAGATGAAAAAGACGTTCGGTTGTGTCCATATAAGTCACAAATGAAAGAGACATCAGACAGTTGTGATGGGAGTCAATTTAAATACGTCTCCCTCTTTCTTTTTCATTTTTTTTTATCGAAGTGATGTTGATGTGTTTAAATATGAATGGTTCAATGACGTAGTTTGTATACATACGCAACTCTCACATACGAGTTAGCAGTCGATGCCAATAAATACGGAAGTCACCAGATGTCTGCTATACCGTTAAATTTCTGAACGGTGCGTTATCAAATTCGATTATTCGCATCATTATCAATCAAACACACATGATTTTCGTTTATTCACATACAAAATTATGACGAATAAATTATCTCACGCATTGAAAATTTAATGGATCTGATTTTTGACCGTGACTAGATTGATCTGCGATAAAAATAAAATAGTGAAATAAACGTCATTAATCAATAAACTCCATTTGTTTCATTCATCTTTTTTCTTCCTTCTTTGTAAGCAAATCGACAATCTATTGATGAACTCGACTTATTTTTAGTGCAGAGTCACTCAGTTCAATTTTTTTTCTTGTATATTGCTGTATATCTATATAAACTCTTGGAGCTTCATTTGTACTCATCTTAGCAAGAGTTCCGACTATTTTTTCCCTCCCTTTTTTCCTCTTCGTTGCCAGCATTCCATATTTTTTCTTTCTCTTTGACTTTTTTTTTATTCCTCCATTCCTCCAATCAGGATATAGGCCACGGACAATCGCAGTTCTATATAAAAAAAATACTTGAACTGTTGGAAATACCGCCAACTCGAATTCAAGTTTGTGCTCCAATTAACCGAATATTTCGCATAAAAAATGAGAACACCACACACATTGGTAAACAAAATGTACAACAATGTGTGTTGCTTGTTATAAAAGTAACAAATTATAATAATTTATGTTTATTTGTAAATTTTCAACTGGATAAAGTAAATAAAATATTCTAAAATATTAAAATATTAAATAAAGTATTGAGAAAATGCTAATTGAAAACGTGAAATCCAATTAAATATATTTTATTGTATACATTTGAATAGCACAGAATTTCTTCCACTGCGTCACCACGAATCTCCATTTTTGTTTTATTTTTTATTTTCCATACAATATGAATGCGCACACTATGTAGGTAAACATAAGAGTCTAAAACAGATAAAAGCAAGAGAGTCGCATTGGGAGTGAACCGAGCAACTTGTGAATTGCATACAGCCAGTATATAGGTAGGTATGAAGTTGTTACTGTGTTCGTCATGGTTTCCTGTACGACGACGAAAGCAACGACAACCACGACGGTAACTACGATGACGACGACGCCGACGAGTTGAGATAAAGAGGTGGGGTTGCTACACCGCCAATATAGGTAGTATCTTTAGCTCTCTCTTTCTCTATGTCTCTCACTACATTGGAGCGGCCAACTTCGCGCTGTTCCGTGGAATATCGTCGCGCAAGCCAGTCAGCCTTTAACCGCGAACTGCGACCACGCGAATCTACTGCCACGCGATCGTTCTGTGGTCGACTCTTCATTCCATAAATGTAGTTTTATCCAATCTAAAGAACTGTAAAAATAGAAAGGAGGGGGAAAAGAACGAGTATTGAATTGAGAAAGATCAATTTGACGGAGTGAAAAAAAAATTTGATGAATTGAATTTTTATTTGTCTGGTTTTTTGTCAAAATTGTGTTTTATTTTTTTTGTGTCATTTTTTTTTTTTTTTTCATTATAAATGTGACAATTGTGTTGTTCCTGATTGATTCTTCAGAGATTTGTTTTATGGTGTGTGTTCATTGAGAAAATAAATTTTGAATTGAAACTTGAATTCGTATGACGGAAATAGATTGAAATTTTTTTTTGTGATGAATCCATGGTGAATTTAATTTCAATGTTGCCACAATACGAACTTAAGTTTGAGAAAGTAAAATCATCAAAGTTGATGTGAACGATTCGTATGTTTTCAATTAATGTAAATAATAACGTTTTTTTTTTTTTTCAAATGTTATGGCTTAGATGACGCTTATAACAAACAATGTCTCTTTGTAACGGCATAGATACAGATATATGTGCATATATGATTTATCCGAAGCTCGTGTCAGACATTCAGGGTCAGTTATTTTTGCTTCGCGATCGATAGAATAAATGATACATTGGAATATTGAATTAAATTTTTTTTTTTCACCACATCGTCGCTAAAAAAAATATTGCACACGCTATTTTTGTCATGTTTATTTTTTATTGAAATAAATTTATAAATGATAATCCAGTAAATTTCATGTCGTGGGCGACACGTAAAATTCACAGAGGAATTACCATACAGTGGACAGATAAATAAATCACATGGTTTATATTCGAATAAACCTGATAAATATATTAGAGATAAAGTGAACATGGTACGGATTAAAAATGTACAATGTTGATGTTGCCACACGTAAAATCAATAAACGTATTATTAATTCAGTATTTGTACGTAAATTGAATATATTTATTCACAATTTATTCACAATTGGTGTATTGGAGTATTTCATACAACGAAAATGATATTTGTGTTTGTTTAATCACTATGGAAATGATATCAGAGAAATTGAATGAAAGTAGAAG
This sequence comes from Meteorus sp. PSUC_FEM 10030008, assembly GCA_018881525.1. Classification (NCBI taxonomy): domain Eukaryota; kingdom Metazoa; phylum Arthropoda; class Insecta; order Hymenoptera; family Braconidae; genus Meteorus; species Meteorus sp. PSUC_FEM 10030008. The sequence continues at coordinate 7,070 of JABMBR010003175.1, forward strand.
AGAAAAATGTGAATTGATTTATTAATTTTCCATGTGGCTAAAATTTATGAAAAATACATTTATGTATATATGCCACGTTTCTCTCCCTCAATAACGTCAGTTATCGACCTCGAACCTGACTCCGTATTTATTCATCCAATAGGGAAAGATGTGATAGAGTGAGAGTGGAGAGTATAGTTATGTAGCTCAAGCCTTTCATCTGACTCGTCATCACCTCACGTTTACATTCAAATTCATAGCAGTTATTGAATTTCACGTTAACAACTCTATACATTTTGTTTCACTGTGTACTCTTTCGTTTTTCCCAACTTTATCTACAGTGAACGTGACTAAATAATCGCAAAGCAAACGAAAAATTATCCATGTCCAAGTGTAAAATGTAAAAGTTGCACATTTTTTTAATTTCAAGTTCACTCTACAGAAGTGAATATTATTTTCCTCTCTTTCCTAATTATCTACATTTACAATTAAATTCCGACAGCTTTTTTGGAAGTTAATGACAAAAAAACCAAAATTAATTTCTATCTGTCGAGATAATTGAGGAAATTTATTAAAATTTTATCCATCATGTAAACAATTCATTTATTCGTCTACTGTTTCAACATTGAAAAAAAAAAAATTCTACACATATCGGAATTACTCCTACATAATTTGATCGCGCTCACTGCGATGTGCACTATTTGACGCAAGCCATGTGTGAAAATTTATTAATCAATTGCACATGAGTGTGTAGATAAAAATGAATCATGTGTTGTACATTTATAATTTATCAAACATTGCAACAGTCTAACAGAGATAATCAATCAAATACGTGTTCAATCACGAATAATACATCAAGAAGATAAATAAACTCTTTGTTTCATTCTATCACGAATAGTACAATAACACAGTCAACCATCAACCGAGATAAATTAAAAAAAAAAACACTTCGAAGAGTCCTTGCGACTTTCCCATCGCACTTTCGCTGCTTCATATTTTTCAATACCCGCATAATCATCATCGCTAACATGCGTGCATATATCTCATATATAGCGTCATGCTCCTCATTCCGCTTGTTGATGCATAAAAAGAAAAAAAAATAATAATAAACGTCAAACAATTCGCCTCGTTAACAACCATAAAACTGTGCAGCATTAACGTTAGTGTTCAATGAGCGGTGCATAAACTTTCGGGCGTGTTTATAATTACTCATTATTAGAAATGGCAAAAGAGAAAATTCAACCCTATATGCGTATATTTTCTATATTTTCATTTGATGAATGGAAAATAATATTTTAAAATGATTCAATTATGACTGATGATTATTTTTTCCGTTTCGTATTTATTTGGAGTGCAATCAATGAAGCGGTAACCAATCAAATTGTTTTTGTATTGATTCAAACTAAATTTATTTGTGATACTCTTGCTATCTAATGGCAAAACAGTTTGATTAAAAAAACCTATCTGACGAACATGTAGACTCAAACGTGACCAAACTCTGAGCTTTCTCTCACATCATACGAACTTTTACTTTTGCCACAGGCTAATTTATCGATGTATTTACTCGCTGTGTATAAACTTCAACACTTTGTTGTATTATACACTTTGTGAACGACCTTGTTGTGTATTTTTATACAAAATGCTTTTATTTCGTTTTTATGTATTAACGTAAAGTGATTTGAGTGTGTTGCACTGAGGCGTTGGAGACTTTGGAGAACGTTAGATAATGCTTGAATAAATAAATGTTGAATATTAAAGTTGATACTGCGTTGGAACCAGGATTAGTTGCATTGCAGTACTGAACAATAACACGGAAAGATTATGAGAAAATGATAAATTTTCGAGATTTATATTTCATGAAAGGTTTTCATTGTTGTTGTACTGTTCAATGTATTGTTTGTGGGATATTGTGAATTATAGAAATACAATCGTTAGAGGCATCTTGATTCATAGGATAATGTAGAATACTGCGATATTCACAGTGAGATAATTTATATGGATGAATAATAACAAGTTCACAGTGGTTCTCATCGATTTATATTTTTTTCTGATTTATTATTTTTCTTACTTGTATATTTTTCAATACAATGTGAAATAATGGAGAGAATTAAATTTGTGAAGTTGAATTATTTCGCTACGATGATATTGGAATCACAAAAAATTTTATTGTTGTTTTTACTTAGTTCAAAATTTATATTCGAACTAACTTCGTGTCATCATTGAAATAATTTACAGCAATTAAAAATATTTCCCCTCGTTTTTTCGTGATTTAATTTTAAATCATAAATTAATTTTCCTAGATTGAATTTCTGTAGAGATTTATACCAGGAAGAAATCCTTCAGAAAATGAATCATTCGAATTGTAAAGTTCTTGGAATTCTATTCATTTAGTGGTAATTAATATGAAATGCAATTACACAATTTATTTACTTTTCTTCAAGTATAACTCCTTGATAAATAGGTAGAAAAATTAATTTTTTTTCCTTCATTTGTATAAAACAGTCTTGAAATTCTGTTTTGCAATGTTGTGAACGTTCATATCATAGGAAGATAACGAACAAAAAAAAATACAATTGTATTCATTTGACCATGAAAATTATATGTCTAGAAGGTTCTTACGTCAGTCTAACGCTCAAAGAAATCATGAAATGAGTCATAAATATAGTGAATAGGCGCGTGATATGCGTCAGTGAGCGTTATCAGTGTCATAATTAACAAAACTCGAAATAATAAAAAAACAAAATCAACAAAACATTGACCATCAACCACAAATTTTTGCATAATTTATCAAAAAAATCTAATTTTTCTCCCCTTATACAATTTCAAATACAATTTTTCGCATGACATTACCACTGACCAACATAAAACAATGAAACACACACCGAAAGTATCTACACGTACGCTTGTCATTCACGTCTTCATTTTATATTCGCATATAACGTTTGTCTCCACTTCCCTTGCCATAATTGTCGACATAAATGGTTTCGTCAAGACGCATAAATTTCATTGCTTCAACGCGCACGAACTGATGACTCATCGAAAAAAGTCCGCCATGGCATTCGACGATTGTACATCGTTAAAAAAAAAATCGTTACAACAAAAATATACAAAACTTATCGCATGCAGTAATAAAATTTGTCAATCAATCCCTTCCAAATAACATCCAAAGCCCAGTTGATAACAAATAAAATTGTCAAAATTTATCCTCAACAACAAATCTATTTTCCAATTTACAAAAGACATTCGTAACAAATCCACCCTGGTTCATTTCCGCAGTATCAAATCCCGGTTGCAAAAATTCAATTCCAAGTATTGAACCATTTCAAACTATCAGACAGAATCTTTGTATGTAGGTTCATATATACCGGTAGAAAGAAAATAGAGAGCTCCAAGTGTAACTGATACTACACTTTTTACTTTATAACGTTCGCGACAAGTGGCAACGGCTGATCCAGTCGCCCGCATAAAAGAAATGTGGTGAGAAGTTGACCGTAAAACGTGTGTGGTATATATACACAGTAAATAAAGACGTATGTGTACATGCAGAAAATATATATCGTGTCGAAGTATATATTTTCTTTATATATCTATATTTATATACTGATACACTGATTTACCGCGTAAAGTTGCAACTGTAATATAAGATTGCGATGTAGTTGAGAGCAACATAACACGTGCTTTATATGACGTACAATACATCCGGTACTTCCAGATTCATGTGAAATTGATAAGGGATCGAGGATATTTTTTCAATCAATTCCAGACTTTATCACATCAAATATTTGACATTTTTATTAAGGACATTTTAAGTAAACACGTCACATTATGAGATTAATTTTTGAAATTAATTGATTGGATAATTTATTAAATGAAATATTTGAAAATTAATTTTTCTGCATTTTCAAAAATTCAATTAATGAAAATTGAATTTATCTATGGAGTTTTCTTGAGTGATTTTTCTTTCTTGTTCTCGTCAGACAAAAGTCTGGAACAAAAATCTCTTGCAATACTTTTATTTCATTTTCACTGTTGCTTTAATACCACTTTCATCATGATAACATATCTATATACGGCCTGGATTACATCAAAGGGACATTTGCGTTTACGAGAAAATGGAACGCGCGTGGGTTGAGTAAGTTTAACCTGAATGAAGCACTTTGAAAAAAAAAAAACGAGGCCGTACGTAAAATTATGCGAAAATCAGTGTTAATTCTTTCAATGTTGAGCTTTTATTCTGTTAAAGTTTACGATAAGAAGAATTTATTTAGTCATCTGTTTCAATTGCAATTAAAAAATACAACGGTGTGAATATTTGCTTGTGATAATCGAACAGTTTATTTTCATAGAGTTACTCACTATTGGAAAATGAAAATTCATCTGTTATTGATATTCGCCTGTGTCAGTAAAACGCCAACAGCTACGTAGACTTATAAAACACCCATCAAAAACATTTACCCAACGTCAAGCACAATTTTATAGAAAATTATTCGCATAAACTTTGTAGATGTATTCAGTGCAAGCTTTTTCTTCATATTCACTCGTCAAGTAATAAAATTTCCGGATTAATTGTCCATCCATTATGAATAAAAAAATTGATGGACAGTAAATGTTGTGTAAATAATATCGAAATGCTTCTCAATTGTCAATGGAAATATCAAATGAAACAAAAACTTTCCTCTCAATTTACTGTTTCAAATATCAAATTTATTATTTACCTTCCCTTTTTCAATTCTGTGAAAGACAAAAGGAAGTCCAATGCACTGTCGACAATTTTCCATATATTGTCTATACTCATTTGTATTGACCCAGATAACAATTCAACAAAGGATTATGTATATAGCTGAATATATTCCAGCCAAGCCAACTGCAAATAATTCCCAGGATAATTCCCACCACTTTTTTCTTCTCTTATTTTTCCTTTTGTTGTTTCATGATCGCCTTGTTTTTTCTCATTTGTTTCTACCACAGTACTCATCATTATTACCACTCTCTTCACTCTAACATTTTGCATATGTATTATATATTTATACAAACACACACAAACATTTTCTTGTCCACTAAATGTGCAACGAAAATACGCCACGAAAATCTATATCCAAGCCATATTTCAAAGATGAAACGATTCATACTTGCACTTTATATTCCGGCCAGCTGTTTCTAACAGTCTCGTTCACTCATTCATTTCTTGAATATTTATCTTTGTATGGCACAGTAGCCAAGTACTCCACGTTATATTTCATACTTGAGATGGAGAAGGGTTGAAACAAAAAGATGAAATGTTATATGGTGCATATACAAAAGAACAAAATGGTTTGATGGGTTTGGTGCCTTCAAAGTTACTCGCAATTCTCATCACTGAGAATAGACTGGAAAAAGTCGCTTTTAAACTGAAAAAGAGCTGCGGTTGCAAGTGTAAATATGACAATCATCTAGAAAATGATACGAATCGTTAAAAGGAATGACAATTTACTTTGATGAATAGTTTCGAAGGAATAATTATTAAATATATTTTATCTAATAATAATACAAGTGGAATTGTCTATCATTCTACTACGATTAAAATGTGGTATATGAAACTGCATCGCATTTTGTATAAATACTGACATTGATTGTTGAATTTTACCCCACGACAATAATTTTACTGATTTTAGGCAAAACAAAAAGAAACAAATTTCACAACTGCGTCTACATTTCATCGTTGCTGTGTTCAGTCTTCACGTTCATACGTCCATCCTGTTTTTAAACAACCTATGAAAACATTAATTTCCTCTCATAAATTTATTATTCATGTAAAATCCGAGCACTTCATTTTCCTGATGCATAGCAGACTTAAAAATGACGAGTTCCATTAAAACTTCCATTACATCTTTTTTTTTTTATTATTCATTTATTTTATCTTTATTCTTATTTCTCACTAGTGACCCAGTGGCAATATTTAGTACATGTAAAATATATCAAATGTAAACATAACCCTCATTTAAAATTAGAGAGGCGTTGATAAGAAACAGCGGTACTTTAGGTAAAATTGCTACGATTCGTTGCCCACGCGCGTGTGCACTTCTTCGTATACCGTTTCGCATCTTCTCCTTCAACTTAACACGCGTACACATATGCACTATAACCAACGCGCGTCCAAGCACGTAATACAAATTTCTAAATGCTCCGTTACATACATCCGTCTATTTTACGTGATGGTTACTATACAACTGCTGCTGTTGTTACTGCCGTACAACACTACAGTCCACTTTTTCGCCTTCATCTTCCATTTTGTCTACTTCTTCTTCTACCAATTTTTTTTTTCACTATCATTAAACTAAATTTTTACTTCGTATTATATGAGAATGGCTAATTAATTTTGCTCGTAGCAACGAGTCGTTACACCAAACTACCGACAACCACGTGAACCACCATCGTATTTTGGCATGACAGTTAATACAGTCATTAAACTGTATTTTTAACGTAGAATTATTGAGAGCGATTTTAGCATTTAAATACGTAGAGCGAATGAATAGCAATTTATTTTTTTTTTACATCATTTTTTTTTTCTATGCGATTGATGATGTTAATTTTAGTATTGAAAATGAGTTCTCACATGATTATTGAGGTTGATGAACACAATTCCATCATATATTTATATATTTGATAATTCTAAACTGGGAATTATCGAAAGTTTGACATAAAAAATGAGGATACGTTTGGACTGAACTTGAGCGAATCGAGCGCATGAAAATTCTCGACCCATATTTCTTGCACTACTTGGTTTATCAGGTGATAAACTTATAGAAAAATAAAAATTTATTCATTACATATGTTATGAGGAAGAGAAAAAAGAACAAAAATGACATACCAGAAATATTTGAAACTTTTTACATTAAAAACTTTGATACAAATTTTTTTTGTATCTTTCTCATCAGGATTCAAAGAAAATGAAAAAAAAAATGTTGAAGATATTACATCGCATTGGAACTTTGTGTTATTCGTTGAAGGATTTAAAAAACTCCTACTTTCTATCAAACTTTATTTTGTTATTCCGAGAATAAAATATGATTTTTACGTAGACAGACAATTCTTTTCTCTTGTGTACGGTATCGCTGCATTTTTCATTATTATTCAAATGACCATTTTTTTTTTATATGGCATTCAAAAATTTATGATCATATGTGAATATATTCAGGGCTTTGTCAATGCCTACGGGATTTGACGATTGTCTCGCTGCAACAACGACAATGATGCCATCATTGATGGAGGTTTATCCATTCATATAAATATATATATAGGCGATTCTTCAATTGGTAGTGGGAGAAGCGCACCTAATCCCCACCAATATCCACACTCACGACTTTGACAGTTCCATTACCGTATCAAAGCTAACGGCAGCATTGCCACGGATAGTTCACGTCTATGAATCGACGCGTGCGGTGGTTCGTCAGGTACAGGAGATCGCGTTGTCATTATTGTTATCATTTAATTGCAAAAATTGTGATGGATTTAATATTTTTTCCTTCTTTTTTTTTCAATAATTTTTAATTCAATCAAGTGATTACGAATATGAATAAATAACCCAAAGAGGAATAATCACATAAAATATGATAAAAATTGTAACAGAGTGTTAATATGAAAGGAAAAATGTGTTAATTATTTCATTGGAAATTCTCTAATTATTGTTGTTGTAATAATTGTTGCTAAATGATTTGGATAGTTATGTTGATGATACATCTATGTATGTAAATAGAAATCAATGTCAACTATCGAAAAACGATTGGACGCTTGTCATTATTATTCAACGGGCTTTGACGTGTGCCTGTACGTGTGACCCCGATGTGTTAGGTTTAAAGTGCGAACGAACGGTATCACAAAACTTACGCGACATTATTACATTGCACTTTGTATGTAATCTAGAACGACAATCGATAATTAATCTTGAACTGTCCTTGAAAATATTTTTTCAATTTGTCCTCCTTTTCGTATGTTCATCGACATATAATGTCATGTGATAATTTAATTATCAGGGTTATCTGTGTTTCATTGAAAATTTATCACAATATTGCATTGAATTTCAAAATAATCATGAGTAATGAAAATAATTATTAACGTGATTTCTGATATTTTATTAATTTTTCTCTTGAAGTAGTTGAATTACCATTGAGCAATATTATTTGTTTCATTTCACAGTTCAATTCATTTCTATCACCAATTCTTGTCACTTTCTCATTTTTCATCGGGACAATGGTTAAAACGTTTTCGTACAACCGTCCATCATTAGAAAGTTTGTGACGCACGATAAATTATGTATCGATCAGAGTGAAAAGCGCCAATGTAACAGATAGGAAGAGAAAAAAACAGAGTGAAATATGGGGAAATAAAAAGCGTGGAAAACTTCTTTTGATTCATGCAAAAATCTGGTCTATAAACATTTCAGAGATACTGATGATAAATCTATTTTGATTTATTGATGTCAATCATTGCTCGTGAAATTATCAGGTCGGGAAGAATGAAAAAAAAGTAGAAATCTTCTTTACTGAATAATTGACTTCTATCATTGAAAGTTGGCAATTTATTGAGCATTAATTTCGTGCTTCTATGTATAAAGATTCACTTCACTGCAGAGTGCATCATCCTCATAATGGGACATCAATCGTAATATGGAAAAAAAGAAAAAAATTGTGCTCAATAGAACTGGGATTATTCAATATGCATCAACGCACAGACAACGCTTTGATTCACATCAAACAGAATACAAAATCGATTGATCGAAACATCCATAAATTATTTTCACTACTCAACTATCATCAATTCATATCTTCTCTCATGAATCCATAGGACATGTGAATCAATAAAATGAATGAAAAAAAGCGCATCGAAGGTTTTAAGTGGTGCTTTAAATGTCACACGATTCGCTGAGCAACCTACCAAAAGTCCTAAAATAGAATTAAGTCGATAACATTGAAGGTCGGACATCTCCAAAGTTCAAGGTACTCCAGAGCTTTGTATTTAACTGATGATATTAACATTTACTTCATTTACATATTCGCATGTTCAATAAATTATATCCTGAACGTTTGATAATGTTGATTAATTAAATATCAACATGCGCGTTGTTGACCCAAGTGGGTGGAACATAAAAAAGAAGTAGGGAAAAAAAAAATTGGATCACGACTGATTTGTTAACCGGATGAACACGCTGCTTGTCATATTTAGCAACGTCATTATTGGATGGTTCTAGATTGATTCCAGTAACTCCCCTTTGATGATTATAACATGATATATTACAGTTGTATCATCACAGTGTATACGCATCGAACGGACGTCACATGGAAGCCAAATAAATCCCGATCTGACTAATCAACCGTTGACCTAAAAGCGTCATATGTTTGAGCATTAGTTGACATGAGAATTCATATGCATACACATATCTTTCATCTCTAATAGACAGATATTTAATGATGATTTTACTTTCTTTAAACATAACCCGAATTAATGTTCTAACAACCAGCCACTATAATTATTTGAAGAACACACATTTTTCAAATTATCATATCTACAATTTTTATCACATTTATGTTATTTTCTAAATGAAATAAGTGAAAAATAATTATTGTGCTCATTTTGTAAATACTTTCTCATTGACATTTAGGTCTGATAGATGTAGAAATATATCTGCGAAACACAGAGTTACCAAAATAGAAAAATAAATTATAAAATACCACCGCTAGTGAAAACGAACCAAAGAAATTATACAAATAATCGTGGGTAAACAAAAAATGTGTCCATGTGCATTGATCAATTGTTGGAAGATATAAATTAAAACGAATTGTAAACCAAAAAAATAAAAAACGTTACCAATACTGTGTGAAATGGAGAATGAGAAATGTGCTGTGTAATTCTGCTTTCTTGTTGTTGAATAAACGTCGTGAATGATATTTGTGTATATTAAATTTTATGTATTTGTGTTGTGACTAAAGTGAGCACAAAAGAAAAGTGAAATCATGTTTGGTGTGACAATGGTAGAACCTCGTGAGAGGCTCATTACTTGTTCAAGTCCAAGAACAATTCAACAACAGCAACAACAACAGCCACAAAATCATCGGCACTATCATCAAATTGTCAAAACGACAAGAGTTCATCATAGCTCAAAGAGTACAAGGGTTGTCACGGTTCAAGAAAAAGTTATCAGATCACGTCTTCAACTTGGTTACTCAACACCAACAAACTTCATCAATCGGTACAATGAAGAATTAAAAATATACAAAATTGTTGTTTTATATTTTTTAGGTTATTATTGTGATTAGTCAGTTCTTGTGTCTTGAAATATTCATTCGTTCAACCTGTTTTGATGAAGGCGTTACAGATAATAGGAATGTCATTATCAGATTTCCGTTATCACGTCAACTTGTTTACAATCTATTACGGATTTTTCAAATTCTTGAATCAAAGTATGTTAGTCATATTCAACTAAATTCACTTTGTGTAAATTCTCCAGGATTTAATATCGTTCATTAATTACATCCGGGCGATAATTTTGGTTGGTCAAACTGAAACTGTAATGATAACAGCTGTAAAATTTTCAAATTGAAGAACGAACAGAAGAATTTTTCAGAACGAATTAATCCCACATGACCCACATTGAACGATGTGAACAATTCTGTTATGACCTTTTACAAGTGAGTTCAAATCAAATGAACGCAATTTCCCATTATGACTCGTAGTTTTCCTCCTGATCGACACTATTTTTCTACATTTTCTATCTTGAAACATCTGTGTCAAATGCTGAGTCATTGATAATTGTCTACAGAACTGTCAATTCACCTCTTCTTCAGAACCATTAATTTCCTTACGTAACTACATTCGGTGTAACTCTGTTTTCTCGTATTGAGTAATAAAAAAAAAACGGAAACGCAAAGTCTTGTGGTAAATTTGCAAGAACATAACTTCACAAGATTGAATGTCATACAAAATAATTTAACTGTTGTCTCTACATAAAAAGCAAAATCACATCACGTCTGTCATTACAGTCGAATAATTTCGTGGCTGTACGAATTATCATCGGCTCCCACGTGATTCTCATCCAAATCCAACAATTTATCATACCACAACATACACAATAATTCACCAAGACTTTATACAAAATCTTTGTAGATACATCGCTAGGCCATTTTAAACACAAAAAGATTTACTATCACGAAATTTTCTGATTATCTCAAAGATTGTTGTAATCTTATCATAATAGTACCCCCAGTCCCCAATCATTTTATCAATTCATATTTAATTGAAGATGAAAAAAAAAAATATTTACTTTGCTTTAAATCACGTCATCTATTTGATGTTCATTACAAGCAAAATTCATTGCTTGTCAATGGTTCTCCAAATTGTCATCATCGTCTTATCTTAGATCTTCCTTTCGTCAACATCAGTGAACATAAAAATGGTGTGGGGACAGTTTGGATCTGATCATTTCTTAACGTAACATATCAATAATGTTCATCAAATTATGATAGTTGTGATGCTTGAATTATCTCATCTCATTTCTATCAGGTATTTATCATAATTTATGTTTCGTTGTCATGTTTTGGAAAATAACTTCAATCAAAATATAAAATTTTATACCATCGTGGATTGCAAAGTTTAACTCTGAGTTATGTAATATTCCATTCATTTCTTCTATTTACTTTTCTTTTTCACTTCACCAACATTCATCTTGAGTATAAAGTTTCACTGACATTATAATCCTCATTCTCTCTGGCTAATTAACAAGCTTGGATGAAAGAAAAATGGATTTCGTAAAACGATTCGTTTACTCTTTTGAAGAACAAAACTTGTTTGATTTCTTTCTCTTTAAATAATAATGGTCATTATTATTTCATTTTATTCTTTGTTTCAACTAGCTTGACAACATTGAAGTTTAATTTTTATAATGAACAACTCGTTGATCAGACGATATTAAGTAAATAAAAACTATTTACGTCTGTCTATAAGAAATGAATTCAATTTAATGAACAACTCGTGAATACAAAGTGCGATATAGAGAGTTACAGGACTATTTTTATTTTGAATTAGTTATAGTCCTATGCTTGCTATAAATTCGTGAAGGAAATCTAATTGGAACTCCCTCAGATCAATATTTCGTATTATCCACCATTAATAGACACAATGACGAACCCAAAAATAAATATCGAACTGAGTATTTTTGTATTGATCGATTTAGCCCCTTCAGCCTTGTTCATTCAATTTTCTAACATTTCATAAAAATATTCTCAGACCTTTGTCAACACTTTTCCCATTCTATTTTTATGTCAAATCATCTTTAACATCAATAAAAAAAACATTAAGTTTTCGAAGAAATGAAATGCGTGGAAATTACAACATAAAATGTGGAAAAATTCATTACATTTTTCAATGTTTTCATTTTATGTTTATCTGCGATACGGAATAAATTTTTGAAATCAGATAAAAAATTATATTAGATAATATAATATCCCTCTCCGACAATTTTATTGATATTAAATAATGAAAAATAGAAAAGCATTACGTTATTTGTCACGTAATAAAATTATATAAAACATTGAGGTTTCCTTTCTCAAACAATGTCACTTATTTGATTTCATTTATTATTTTATAATTTCTCAAGCTGATTATAATTCATTTTGTCGCAAGTTATTTATATCCGTCAATACATTTCTTTCAGTATTAATTGTGCTTCCTTGTTCTCAACGCACTTCTTTCAGTTTCACATACATCTTAACAGTTCATCCAATACTACAGTTTGGTTAGTACCAAAGTATACCACGTCGTACAGTTGAGCGATTGCCGCAATGTTGGGGGCATGTTAATGCATCTCACATGATGTTGATGGAACAATGTGTAATCTTTATCTACGAAACTAGAAACACAATTGCCCTCAATGTTCCAATGCAGTAAAGTTAGATATCTCTCTACCACGTAATTCCTCTTTTTCTAAATTCGTAAAAAGCATTTTTATGTAAGAATCAAAAGTCTGTCTTTTACCACTAATTATAAACAATGAAATCTGCAAAAAGTTAACAATTCCAAGTGAGACGGTCAATTCCACTACAATTCCTCTTTTAATTTCTCGTATATAAAAATTATTAATTGATAGATAAAAATTAAGAAATTTTTACGGGATTTATACACAGAAAACTTCTGAAAAAGCTTTGAGGAATTGTCCTCGTGATTATGAATGAACATAAAAGTGGATGCAAAACTTCCAACACAACTGTATACAAATTCTTGTGTCTTTGTCCTTCCTCTTGTTGTTTCTCACTCGAATGTATACTCACCATTCACCATAATAATGATGATGACGTTGATATACGTTACGCTGATTGCATAACGCTTTTTCACTTCTCATTAGTATATATCCACACACACACACACACACATTTGTATATTCTATCTTTCTCTTCTCTACACTCACTGTATAAAACCATCAATTATGTATATTCGTATACACATACCATAGCAGTACATATTCGAACTCAACATTCATGGTGTGTCGAAAAGAAGAAAGAAAGAAAAAAAGAAAAGAAACATAAAAGAATTTCAGTCGAATGTTCGGAGATTGGGAGAAAATCATTTCCGCAACCGCAACTATACATTTGCTGTTGAATATAAAAATACTTCCGGGTGTGTATTCATAATTTTTTCTCTTGTGGTTGGTTTTTTTTTCCTCTTCTTTATTTTTTCGTTTATTTATGTTGTGTATCTGAAAAAAAAATTTAGAAACACTGGTGAATTAATGGGAATGAATTATGTTCATTTATTCATTGGAGAATGATAATTGGAAAGTTATCGGAAATGAATTGTATTTACAAATCGTTTTGAAAAAATTAATTATTGGAAACAAGATAAAATTAATTGACATGTTTTTGGATGATTATCAATATTTGAAAGTAAACTCTGAGGATGATTTGATAGACGTAATCCTTCAATAATTGTTCATTTGATGAAATTGCCAGATGCGCGCGCACAGATATGAGAAAAAAATGAGAACGAGATGGAACTAGAGAACAAAAATTGTCGTAATTGTGAGTCTTCTTAGCATGCAGTTGGTTTTAAAATTTGATTACATTTTTCGTTTGTTCGTCGTAATGAGAATCGCAATAGAAATGACCTCATGAAAAAAAATTGAGACCTTGATTGCGTCAATTAACTAAAGCCTGAATTCATTCATTTTTTATATGTAAATTGTTGATTGGCAAAAGTTCATTATTGTATCTATTTCATCGATCGATGCACGCAAATAACTCGACTGAAGAGATAATTTCTGGCAATTTATTCCGCATCGAGTGATAAAATTGGAAAACTAATGAAAAATTGATAAATAAATGATCGAATGAATAAATGAAACGTAAATTATGTTTAGATTGCACTTTAAAGTCACTAAAGTCACATAAACCGCAACATTTTTGTTTACTCAGAGGTCATGTTACTGAAAACGGTGATGATTCCGCATGAAATATACAATTACATTACAATTCAACTTGTCATACATATGAATGTAAGCCTGTGTGCATGAACTCTCTCTTTTGCCGCCTACTTCTTTTCCTTCCATTCGACCGCGTCATATTGTGACCCATAAAAAAAACTGCATTCTGAATTTAAAAAAACTGTTTATTCCCTCACATTTGATTATCCAACGCAAACCTATCAATGAAATTCACATCAAATTTCCGTAATACGACACAGTGTCTCCTTTTTTTCCGTACATCAATCGAAAAATGAATAGACGAGAAATTCCAATGAAAATTTCATAATTTCATAATATCAAGTAAAATTGATGCTGAATAAATTTCATCGGAGTTTACAGCTGATTGGAGCTCGCAGCAATGACTGAAAGTTAATCGGACGTTTTTTGTCATGACACTGCCATTTCGAAAAATGAATTATAATGGCGTGATTTTAAATTGCAATTTACGTGGCCATGGTTTAATACCAATTAGGTTGTTAATTACTTGATAATTATACTGAGAGTGAGATATATATTGGGAGGAAAAGTGGGGGGAGAACAAGAGGACGAGAAATATTTCACGGAACGTGAACCGTGCGGGCCACTTCGGTCTTCTATGCGATAATGGGTTGCGCTTTAATAATTCCCCTAATGATTGAACGAACACGCGCGCAAACGACAACATATATATGCTATATGTGCGAATGTTGTCAGAGAGGATTGAAGAGTGGGAGGGAAAGTGCATGTGAATGATGGAATAGAGAGGTTGCACTCACCAAGTTCCTATTCACTAGACAAGAGGCGCAAAGAGTCTGCGCATTTACCCACAAATCGGTCTATAACTTCGTTAGAGCTGTCCGCTCAGTTAGACATGATGTGGGTGAACGCGTGAACATGGAAATGATCTTTATAACTAACTGCCGTATATTTTTTAATGAAAAATTATTGCCAACCTCGTTAATGTTGATGCCACTGGAATGCTTGACGCGTTACTTTTTACGTAGAAAAAAAACGGTTGGATTTTTAGTTTTATTTTACTCGTTTTCAAGAATTTTTCAAAAAGGTGATGTATGAAATTTTTGGTTATATTTTTTTTGTGCAAGAAATTATTTGATTGGTGTTTTGGACGGGTTTGAATTATCCAGTGGAATTCTCGAATTTTCTAGCGTAAATTGAATAACAGAAAATTTTCTGTGAAGTTTTGTCCCTGATCACTGTGAGAAAAAAAAATAACATCAATGAAATAAAAGATGATATCATGTTATAATGATATGACGCAGTAAACTAAGAAAGAGTAAATTGTTATAATCGTTATTCAATTAATTTAATGATGATGAACGTCCAAGGTACGAATGATGGTGGCCTTAACCCATCAACGCTCATGGCAATCAAGTACGGAAGCAGATCTCATTGAAATTTTTTTTTCATGTTCGATTTTTTTTGTCAATGAAGATTGTTGTCCTTTGATATCAATGATGAGGTTCTCCTATTGAACCTCATTGCGACAATTAGTAAAAGAATTGCCACTCTACTTTCGACACTGATCAATAGAGCCCGAAAATATTCAGAATTTTCCAAATCACAATTCTCGTTTCATCTATAAATATTTTTCTCACTTTTAATATGTTTCGTTAATTATTATTTTATTGAGTTAGTGGAAAAATTACTCGATGAAGTGCTGAAAATTATTCCCCATTATTTCCTGAACAAACCAGTCTTTAATCTTCCACTATCAAATTCTCAATCCAATTCTGAATCTCTCGAGCAGTTGATCTTCATAAATATGCAACATACCACGTGAATATGGAAATTGCAATCTGGAAAATATTTTCCTCGACAATGTACAAACAATTACAACTTTCTTGCCATCCAATTTCCACTTCCAACGTCAACAAAAATCTACCGGTAATTTTTCCACCCTCAATAAATACCACTTGAAAAAGTTCTCCACAATCCAATGATAGAACTAACCAACAACGACAATCATATCATGATGCATCTATTTTCCTCCAAATAATAAAACAAAATTTTCTGGTACAATGCCAAATGGGTTTGCACAGAATTCCAAGTAAATTTGTCAACTTGACAACGGTCCGAGCTAAATATAAAAAGGAATTTTCGTATGGTTGCCAAGGTCTCACTGTAACAAACACAATCGAGTTGTTCTGCTGTAATAAACGTGTGTGTGTCTGCCTTCTCTTACATAC
Source organism: Meteorus sp. PSUC_FEM 10030008 (assembly GCA_018881525.1). Lineage (NCBI taxonomy): Eukaryota > Metazoa > Arthropoda > Insecta > Hymenoptera > Braconidae > Meteorus > Meteorus sp. PSUC_FEM 10030008. The sequence continues at coordinate 23,720 of JABMBR010003175.1, forward strand.
AATTCATATAAATAAAACATAATTCAGTATCCAACACATCCAAGTAAATATCTGTAATTGAAACTTCTGAAGAATCCAATACATTTCATACCAACTTCTCTGCAAAATATGCGAGATCGAACTCCAGCCTGTTCACATATGTACAGGTGTACCTGTACATCGACAATACGAGTTTATATCCGTTCGATTTCACCGGAAGTTCAATTCCCACTCTTTCCTCTTTGCTAAAGCGTCGAATGATAATACTTTGATATTGATTGTCTCGTGAATTGACCATTTCCGTTGCGAGATATTACAACCAGATATTTTATTCTGTTTATTGCTTCTCCCTCAATTTTTTTTCTCCATTTTTCATTTCCACATTCACTCCTCATCTACATAATTTTATCTCTACTACAATCATTGTGTTGATCAATAATATAACAACAGTATCAAACCATAAATAAAGACATGAATTTACGAATGAAATCATAAACGTGAAGTTCACAATCAAATTATCATGTGAATAATATTTTGAATCAATTTATTATATTGATAATATTTCAGTAGTTATTATTGAATTTCAATATAGTCTGGACATTGTTGGAATTTTAATTAAAGGTTCATAACTTTAGTTCATCGGAAAAATGCAACAAAATGAAGTGAAAAAACAAAAAAAAATGGAAACAATCGCAACAAGTTCGATAAACTCAAACTCGATATAGGGGAAAATAAAAAGCAGGAAACTCCACCTAGAGTAATTAATTCTCACTTCGTAAGTGAATTAAAAATTTTTTTTTCCTACTGTACCAATTTATTCTGTTTCACCATTCTACCAGTTGATATTATCTGTTCATGTAAAAGTGAATTTAAAACTTGGTAGATAGAACATAAAAAAAATATTCCCCATTAAAATCGTCGACATTTCGAGGTTTGTTGCACTTTGTATGTAAATTTACATAAATAAAATCTTTATTGGAACAACTTTACACAAACAGTACTCAACACATGTATAAATATAAAGTCAAACATATTGGTAAATCCGGTTGTGTCTTGTATAGAAAAAGAGAAAATTCGCTGACGTTAACATTGTCGTTGTCGTAGTCTCCCGTATCAACTTGACACAATGACTTACCTCCGAACTTCAATTAAATGAGCCCGTTGCAATCAAATCAACTGTTGGAAATTTAGGGTATGGCGCCGTGATAATTTCTCGTAGAAATTTCATTCTGATAATTACTTACAACCATGTACTTGTACATATGTACTCAAGTGAATTATGCACAAGTACATAAACGCCAACGCGTCAAAATCAGTACTTATGTACTGCCTATTTCTACACTTCATTACCTCCAATAATCGCTGGCATTATTATTTTTTCAACCACATCAGAGAGTAAATAACAGATATTATTAACAACATTTCACTTATATTATCTTCATATGCATATTTTTTATATATTTAATCATAAAGAATTCATATCAGTTTGTATTCGTCTACATGTTTGTGCAATAATTTCATCCCATTTTCTGCCGCACTCGATTTAATCGCTGCGCACCACTGGTAGCAAAATTAATCGACATAACGACATAATCAAACAGTTTGTTTGCGTCTCGTGATTTTATCAATGATGTTCGTATCAATTCTCATTTTTTTGTCTACTTTCATTTGAAAGGGTGAGCGGGAAAAAAAGATTATCTGACCTTTCTTAATCGTCAAGTCAATTACTCGTTATAAAATAAACGACCAATTCAATTAGTTTTATAATGATATTATTTTTAACTGGATTTTTTAATCAAGGCGAATGTAGATGAATAAAAGTAGTGTTGTATCGTTGGATATTCTTTTTATTTCATTTTATTCACAATCTCAGTACCAATTAAATGTCAGGGTGTTACGTATGGGTTTTTCCAGGATGTAAACACAACCATATACGAGCGGTTTCATTTTATTTGTGGAAATGCCGACGTGTAAAAAAATTGTAGGGGAAAATCTGGTGTGTGTGTGTATGACTACCTGACTCATTCGCAATATTGTTATAACGGGAAGGCCAACCAATGCATCACGTTTAACTCGCGTGCTTTGCAACTGGTCTGTGGCTATTGAGCTGGTGGTGCTGCTGCTAGTAGTGATACTTGCGGCAGTGGAACTGGATAACTGGAGCATTTCATGTACTGAATAAGTATATGTGTGTGTGTATATTCATTTGAATTTAGCCACAATGTAGAATTATGTTTTACGATGAAACGTTTGCGTTTGTTTGCAAACTCTGCACGCAAATATTTTTCTTTTATTTATTTTTTTGTTTTGATGATGTGTGAGTGGTGGAGTACAAATTAATGTGGGTGAGCAGTGATGGAATTCACAATGTAATGAATTCAATTTTTGTTTCTTCTATTTGTTTTGTTATTCTTGCTTGCTTGTCTTTAGGTTGAAGTATGGCGTTCATTGCAGTTTTGCGGATTGCGTTATGCAAATTCATTTGGTAATAAAATGAAAAGGAAAAAATGATTGATGAATGTTATTGTTTTATTGTGATGATGAAAATGTGTAATAAAGTCACAGAATTCTTGTCAAGTATGAGAATTCCAAATGGCGAGAAATGATCATGATAGAAAAGTTTTATTGAAAGAAAGAAACCGATGATAAATAATATGATGAACGTGCACAATTTTCTGTTTTTCGTTTGACATTCCTCAACATTTTTCTTCATTTCTATCGCTACATGAAACTGTCGGAAAAATATTTACCCATGATGAATTCTTTTGACATAAACTCACACGCATTCATACACACATATACATTTGGAAAAAAAAAAAAAACATCAACATATATTGTCACAGTGAAAAAAAAAGTGAGGGTGGCCGCATCCGGGCGCTTTTCCCGTCCGGTTCTTGACAGGTGGGGGTCGTGCTCAAGTTTATATGTGTCATAAACGTATATGAAAAAGAAAACAAAAAATATAAGAGCGAATAAAATACGAAAAAGAATCCATAAAACTGGTGTTGTTGGTGTATGGAAGATAAGGGAGGAAGTGATGGCAAACAAAACTCGACAGGAATGGAAAAAATATTAGCGAAAAAATTTATCTATAGAAAAAAAAAGTAGTAGTGTACACAGTTACAATTTTTTCGTCGTTATTATGCGTTGAATTTCAGTGTCATATTATCCGAACAAGGGCTTGGCAATCGAGAACGAGAGCATATGAACGGGGAAAAAAATTCTTGAGGAAGAAGAGTAACTTGACAGGGTTTCTATGGCGCGTGTCCAAGTGGCGAACGATCTTTTTCAGCAGAAGCCACATTGTCTGAGCACCTTGACTACAACTTCACGTCTCTCACTCGCTCTCTCATCAGTCTATTCCACTTTAATGTCTTGAGTTTGCCACCATGAGTAGGTGTGCATATAGCTTCGCACTCTTCCACTTCCTCTTTCATATTTTTCCTCCGCTTTTATTCTTCAACTCGACTTTTGATTCTGTATCTACTTCAGTTACACTTTTTTTTTTATCTTTCGTATATCCTATATATTGTGATAGTAGCAGTGCTTTAGTCTCATCACAGTCAAGACATTGTCTCTGACGCTGCGAGGGTAACAAAATGGTTGAGAAAGACAAAATGAAAGGGAATAAAGTGCGGCGAGTGAGAGAGAAATAGAGAAGGGAAAAAGTGAAGAGCTTCTTGTGTAGAATGATGGAGAAATAAGTCGGTGCACGCAACGACTCACTGCAAGAAAATTCTTTCCGTTTCCGTCTCTTTTCAACTTATTCCCCCCTTTTTATTTTTTATTTTTCATCAGTCTCGTACCCGTTATATTTCTCAATATTGCAAATCCGACTATTGTAACGTTGATGATTTTACCAAATGGCGCGACATTTGTGGAATGATGTGTGAAAGTCCAGAAATATTTATTTCTTGTGAAGTTCATTCACCTCGAGATAACTTTTTTTCCTATTTTCCGGGTGGGGTAAATATTTTTATGCCGAGTTCTGGAGTTTTTAATTAATTCTGATGAGGGTTAAATGAAATGAGAGCTTCGAGAAATATTGACGGGAAAAAAATATGAATAAACTCTTTAGAAGTGAAGTCTAAGAATGTTTCGAGGGGAAAGACAGGTGGTGGAGTGTCTGTCGAAGGCTCGTGCTCTTCGGGTATTTTTTTCGTTCCTTCACCATCGATGTTAGAAATCTATTGGAGTATCATATCGTTGAATGTTTAACGGAGATTAAATAAATTATCTGCAAGAATTAAAAGTACTTTTTGTCACTGAAATGTTTCCGGTGAAATAATTAGAAAAATTATAATTAAATAT
>JABMBR010003186.1:0-27985 GCA_018881525.1 Meteorus sp. PSUC_FEM 10030008
ATAGATATATCTTTCAATATGTTGTGGTTGGACACGTCCATTTTATGCAATAGGATATGCTAATATCTTGATAAACCTTAGTTAATCTGAACGAGCCCAATCCCTCCGTATTTGTTCCGCAAACAAGTATCCTATAGAATTTATTGAAAATTGATGGAGATGATTGACCATCATATATCAATAATTCCAGATCTACATGATGTTCAAATGGACGAATTCTATTTTATTGGTTCAATTGAACAGTATAATTGTTATACACTGCGTATTTCTCACCTCCTCCGCCTTTCCTCCAACACAATTAACCTTAACTGAGTTTAATTTCCCTAGCGGTCATGATACATTTACGTTAGCAGCAAAATTGAAGCATCTAAACTAAATGGGGTGACTATAATATATTAAGCATGTACATCACTTACTCCCTTCCATATACAGATAACTTCAGACACATGTGAAATATTGTATGGGATACCGTATGTTATGTGTGGATGATATAATAGGGTTGATATGAGTATACATGTAATCAACAGCCATGACGGTTCCATCTGCAGTGTATATGTAAAAGAATTTATGTTCGTAGGTAGGGAGACGTAGAAATGGGTTCACAGCTGTCAGTCAGGTGTGCTATATTGAATGCAATGGGCACAGGATGCGTCGCTGCCAATAGGCTGTTCATATCTCGTATAAACGCGTTATCACGACCCCTTCAATGATGTGCAGCGTGAAATACCCATCAATCCATGTGACATTGCCAAATGTCAATTATCTCACACCCCTGTCAACGTAAATCGAACGAAATAATTTCAATGAGGATTCATCACAATATACACAACTGTATGAACATGAGTGAAAACCAGGTGATTCAGTAAATGATTTTTCTTCGTTCATCTCGTCAATGTGTGGCGTAATTTTCATCGAATGAGTCAAGAGCGGAGCTGTGATTGGGCGGGAAAAACAAATAACGTCTTCGGTTTATGAGTCTAGATGTCGTACGATGAAAGTTCTTCCAACATGAGCAAAAGAATTCATTGAATAATTCAATTTGTCATTTGTTTTGTTTTTTTTTTTCAGACGAAAACTCGGAAATGTTTTCTATCTATGATTTTCGTTGACTTTTACACGAATATTATAAACTTCAGGGACACTCCGTCATTCGTCTTCCACATTGCATTATACGTTCACATAGGATGAAAATAAAGAAATGGAAGAAAAAATGATTATGTCAGTTTATTTAATTGCGGTGCGTGTGTGTGTGAAATTTTATCGTACAAATCGCGGCTTAAAACGCCACAGCTGCGTCCAAGTCATATATATCACATCTTTTTCTGTCTGACACATAACCACTAACGCTAAATAATAACTTCATTAACGGCGGCACTGCCGCCACGGGTATCTATCTAATGGCCGCATTTAGCCTGGTCAATACGACGACAACAGTTTGTGATCGAAGCGTGGATAAACGTCATCGGAATTTTCGATTAGTGTTTTTCATCTCCAAGCAAAAGAGAAAAAAAATACGTCAGAAAAAATGGATAACTCTAAATGACACCGCACAGGATATTGGTCTATTGAATCGATAGTTCTATATCGATATATTGCAAAGACTGTTGGTAGAGGTGCAGAACAAATTCTCATGAAATTTACAATTTATTATTGAAGTTACTGATAATGCTGTCGCTCGACAAAGAGTTTCCGTATGTGTTTTCTGACGAGTATTATGACATGTGAGACAGAATGGAGGAAGTACTTTGGTGGGAATCATGTAGACATCCCAAAGGCAATTGTCATAAAATATATCACCCTCCTCCCCTCACTTGAGACATTCAAATTGCTCCAACAGTCAGATAACACCTGTCGACAAGTCACAGTGGGCGTTCAAACGAATCAGCTGTGTTTGCTGGCTGGTTCATCTTTTATTCTTTTCTTCATACTATTTGTTCCATCCAATATTTCATTGTGTACTATCAGCAATTGAATTATCCAAGTGATACTTCATACTCCTTTATGATGTTTATCGATTTTTTCCCCGTTTCGCAGGAAAATTCATGACTGGCTATGAAATGATTTTCGTAAGAAGAATCGAAGCGGAGTTCCTAATTTTATTGGCTTATATATACGAGAGGTGAAAGTGTTTCAAATCTGTCGATCTCATATTCTCCATTGATAGTTCCATTCGTCATTCTCGCTTTTGCGTAAAAATGAGTTGGTGCGTTTCTTACTCAATGGGAGACACGAAAATAATTATGTGATGAGGATTCTGCGAGAATTTTGTGTAATTTCTGATTTATGATCATTGAATCATTATTTATCATTGATGCAAATCTATTCTCTCTCTTAGGAAAATCAATTAAGCTTTCCGGATGTTCCCACAGAATGTGTTTCGTATCCGAAATACATACCGTTATTCTATTGAATATGAAGAGTTCACGTGAAATATCGTAGTTATGATTTTTGACTGATTCGTAATGACAAGAACGATGTTTGCATAGATTTGATGCAGTGCTCAAATGGGAATTCTGAAAAAACTTCAACAGGCAATACATAGACAAACTGTTTATGATTGGTGTGTTGGTCAGTTTTTGAAATACGAAATCCATCTATTCTAATAGGTATTATCGTAATTGTTGATTCTATCAACATCATAATGAAGATGACGAAGACATGACAATTCAGATACAACAAAAGTCCCTCCTCCAGTCTTGAATTACTTGGTATAGATAATTGTGGATGATTGTCCCGACCGTTGCCTATTTTGATAATTTGCTCCAGAATTTATGATTGTCATTGTAAATCGATGCTATCCCTGTTGTATCGGAATCAATAGTTTTTCTTGTTGAAATCCCCTAACAGAAATATGATTGTCGATTGGAAGGATAACGCAAAATTGAACTTGAAGAAAAGAATAGTGGTAGACATCAAGTGATTCAACATAAATACAATATCAATAAATACACCAAATATTTCTGCCAAATTTCGTGTCAATGCGTTCATCACCCTTCATACAACTGATAATTATTATTGCTTTACAAGACATTATCTAGGGATAACGACGTCTGAAGTTTCAGGTGTCAATTAGATTGAAGACAGTTAATGTCAAATTCTATATGGTACTGAGTACTAATATAGTCGAAGCTGTTATGTTATACAGACTTGAAGTCTCACAATAACGCGAGAAGTTCTTTTCTTCAGTTTCTCTAAACAATCACCATTTTCAATGATTGCAAAGAAAAGACTAAAATAAATTATAAAAATGAGTTCATATCCATTTTATTCGTTATTTCTCAATTTTATATAATCAATGGGCGATTATTTTACATTTATCCAATATTTCTTTCACAATATGCTCTTCGTCTCGTGATAAAATTCCATCTTTTAGATATCCAACTATATTTCCGGCATGTTGAACGATCAATCTTCGTCTCTCATCTCTAATTCTCTGTTTCACTACTTGTTCGTTCATTTCATTTTCATACAATTCTTCCTTTATTCTACGCGTCAATGTCTCATTACGTATTCTCATCTTGTCTTCAATTAATTTTTCCAATTCTTTCCTGTACTGAACTTGTTTCCGTCTTCTCGCCTCCGCTGTCAATTGTGCCAATCTCTCGTCTTTCATTACTTTCGCCATCACTTCTTCCGCAAATAATCTATCACGTTCTCTTGCACGTGTTTCACATTCGATCGACATTAACATTTGACTCTTCAAATCCGCTATCAATCCTTCTTTTGCTTTAATTTCCTCACAATGTTGTGCACGCTCTTGTATTATCGCCTCATACATTATTTCTTCAGCAACTATATCAGCGATAACTTGTTCACGTTCACGTGTCTGTACCGCTACATCAACGAACAATCTTGCTACCTTTTCTATCATAGCTTCACGACGTTTTACCTGATGCTCCTGTTGTATTTTCATCTGCTGTGACCTTCGTTCAATTTCTTCCAGGTACAATGTTTCCCTTTCAACAGCTTTTAACTCTTTCTCTTCATTTATCGCTCGTTTTATTGCACGTATTTCTTCGAATAGCAATCGTTCACGTCTCATTTTTTCTACATAAAAATCCCGATGTTTTTGTTTAGCTAACTCGTGCACTTTATCCATCAACTCGTCGACCTCCTCCAATACCTTTCGCTCCACTAATGCTGCCTCAATTTCCTTTTTCTTCTCTAATTCTTTCGATATTATTTGCTCTTCTAGAATTTTTTTATATTTCTCACGATTTTCTAACACCACCAAATTTTTGTTCATCTCTTCTTCCATAATTTTTTCATGCTCGAGAGCAATTAACTTCATGGATAATTTTTCTTGTACTTGTTGAGCTAGTTTTTCCGCTTGTTTTTCTGCCAATTGCGCCTCTAATGCTTTCATAGTGTAAGCATTACGAAATTGCGTCTCGAGGTGAGCTAATTCATCGCATGGCGACTCTCTATGACAACTTCTGCGTAATACTTTCTTCAAACATTTGTCAGACATGATTGTACTTTTTTTATTTCTCAATTTTTTCTTTCTCGTCTTAATGATTTGTGCAATGGTAAATGAACAAAACTCAATTCCTACCTTGAATAAGTAATTCCGTGTAAAATTTATGCTTCACTTATGATTCACCATATATGAGCACTCCGAATGTGAAATTTCGATTGAAAACAAACATGTATAGCCAAATTCGAGGAATTTTCGTGCGTATGTTTACGCGGAACTAACACCAACGCGCGCAGCCCTTTTGACGTTCCAGGCGTGAAAAGTGTGCGCATGTGGCTCTCGCTGTTCTCATGAAATAAAAAACACACCGGTATTTCGAACAGTCTGGATTGAATGCACGGCACGAGACGTGTTTGCGCTATGACGGTTTGGGACCGACTAACCGGCTTTCCGCGCCACGGCACAACGTGAAGAGGGGACTCACTCATTGGGGGCCCACTTTTCCCCGCTTTACAAAAGGATATCCCGTCGTGCGCACAATATAGCAAAGAGGGTCCACGCTCATCTCGCTCTTCTCCCCCTCACTATTTTTTTACTTCACGTGTCGTTAATTTTGTACTCATTGTCATACACGTTACTTTATTCATTTTTTACGGCATTATTTCTTTCTCTTGTTTTATTTAGTCCTTGAAATATACAGAAGAAAAAAATGCGTCATTTATTATGAGAAAGAGTTTCAAAAGAATTTTTTCCTCTCGGGAATATTGAAATCAGTTTGTTTATTCAACTTTTCACACATTAAAAATATAAAATTACACCTTGACCCGCCCTCAGTTATTCATTATTAACGAGAAGACACTACTCCTTACATATTCATCTTCCGCATCAGTTGCATGAAAGTATAACAAGTTCCATTTGAAAACATTTCTTCGCGCAAACACATCAATTTGTGCACTGATCGTCGATAAGTTGTTGGAGGAATGATATATGAAGACAGACACTTTTTTTCTTGCCCCTAGAAGAACGATATTCCGTTATTCTACCATCAATTGTTCATTCTACTATAATACCCGTTAAGTTTTTATTCTGTTTCCTTGATAGATTGAAGAGAATCTTGAATTCACGTTACAATTGTACATCCAGTTTCATGGTGGAAACATTAATTCGACTCGTATTTTATGTCTCTTTCGCGGTCTGGTTAACACTTGAAAGTGGAAGTAACGAGAAGAATTCGAGCAACTGCTTGAGATAATGAAAGAAAAATAAATGGTCGAAACAAAAAACAAGCGACACTGCAACATGATGTGCAATTAGGATCGAACGTACTGCGAATGCCCGGAATGGAAATAAAATGAAAATGAGTTGATGGAATGAAAATAATGAAAAAAAGGTTGTTTGATATGACAACAAATGTAAAGCGTTAGATTGTAAAAATATTTTATTTCAAGATATTCCATTGTGTACCCACACATTGTTTCCATTGAGATGTCTGTGTAATAGTACACATGAGTCTTATGCATCAAGCTGAATTGTAATCATCTCGTGGTGTCTTTTCTCGAAGAATGCCCGAACATGCTCAAACATTCATCCAATGTCTTTCTTCACCTTTATAATTTTCAAGCACTCACTTTAATGGAAAGTATGCTACGAAAATCCCAAGACAATCTGTTTCGGTTATTTTTTCACCAACGGTTCTTTAGTTGAAGGTTTCACAAACAATCCAACCGAGGACTATCTAAACTATCTCCATCGTGGAAGACCAAACCTCCGGAAATTTCTCTGCGACGCAGAGTTCCTTATGTTTCATTTCTCGGTACGTTTATTCAAATGCAAGCTGATACGTAACGTACTGTTGTGTGTACAGTTCGTTTAACTATATTTTCCGCAATATTCGAAAGAGCTTTCAGGTTGACTTGAAAACGTCGTTATTCGCCTGTAAGTAATGTATATATGTACGCCAAGTATAGGATACATATTGTGTAATATATTTTACGGGAAAACTCTTTCCATTAGACTTGCTTTGAAAGCTCTACTTTATTAAATAAAACAATGAGTAAAGAAACAAAGAATAATACTGATAGAGAAATAAAGGAAGTTTTATACTTTTTTTCTCCTTTAGTGTGACGAGTTTGGTGGTTCATTCAAGAGAAAATGCGACATCAATGCTCATTTGGAGTAATAGCGCTAATTAAATTTAGCGTGGTAACTAAGTGTCATTATCGTTTTCAACTTTCTTTCGTTTCCTGTTTCTAAAAATTACCTTGGCCGATTGATTTAATGGTACGAACTACATACGTATGCACACATATTTCGATAAAAAACTTCACACAGTACTAATTCCTGAAAGTTGCTATGAAAAATGATGATGCGAAACTACACAGAAGTTTGTCACCATCACTCGATACCAGTCATAATCATGGGTCAATGCTCAGTCATCCGACGTTTATCTCATGCATTTCGGAATATAAATAACCTATTTTATTCTGGAACCTCGACAATCGAGGTTGCAATAATGTGGTGAGAATTTCGGATTTTCTATCGGAATAACAATGAAGAGTTGACAATATATTCCCCATTTTTTTTTTTATTCTCGCCGAGGTGAAATATTCGAAAAAAGGTGGAGTGTGACAGATGATCGATTGGGAGACCATTAGGTTAGAATTATTCATGTATGAATGAGCTCCAAAAATTTTTCCCTTATCAGCGGAACATATGAAAAACGCTAATTTTTACTCGAATCTCTTCACTCAGGCAATTTTGAGATTTGGAAAATGTCAGGGAATATTCCGAGTCGAATTCAGCAATCTACTGTTTATGTTCTCAACTCCCTTCTCTATTTATATCTCGGATTAGAACGTCAAATTCTGGAAAGAAGGCTCGAATAGAATGTCTCCTCAAGTTGTGGAATGTTCTTGAACTAGGAAATCTTCATTCTGTAATTTTAATTTTCTTCTGAGATCGTCGTTATTCAGTATTCAGAAAATTTTGGCGATTGTACGTTGCTATTCCCAATCAACATTATCACCTTTTGTGACTTGAAAATTGATTAAAAGTGGTGGGACCACAGTTCCGATATTGAGGAAGATTGTGGTGATGACTGCGGGGCGGCGCTTGCTCCTCTCCTCTGAAATCGGCGAGGAAACTTCCGCTGATTCAAGAACGGATAACTGTCAAGAGAATCACATCGTATGATGATAGATAAAAATTCGTGATGATTAACTGATCATTTGTAATATCCTGGTCATACCTTCCTTCTTTAACAGCCCCATACAATCCACTTTCCACTATGGAAATATTTAATCATGAAATTTTTTTTGTTCACAGGTTCCGAAGTTTGCTTGATCAAACTTAATCCGGAAATAGCAAAACCCGGGATGTGTCGACCATAAAATTATACTGAGAAAATTCTCATGTGAAAACCCGTTTGCTTTTACAATGAATTGATAATTCATTGAGGAATTTCATCGAAGATTTTGTGTTCGAAAATAACGATGGATGTTCATTCATATCGATGAATGATTTTATTTACGACATGATTTGAATAAGTTTTCATGTCCGATCACAGTGGACACATGCGAAGTAAGTTGGACCACATGAACATCCAATACTTTTCCTTTTTCATCTTGTAGTGGACTTGAACGTATCACCAAATTTGAATTCGAACGATAGAAATACCGTACTGAATCAGAATCAACATTGACACTCAAATTGGTCCTGGTGAAGTTATGGAGAAATTCTAACTTGAAATGCGAGATATGATGGAATTTGGTTTTTTCACTGATATCGGTTGACAGAAGGTGAGTTCGAACGCATGAATAACTGATTTGAAGGAGATCACGTTCATAAATCTGCTAATGATGTCAATATATGTGGAATGAACATAACAATCATAGAATATTCGTTTCTGAATTTGCCAAATCTTGTCATCGTCATGATTTTATGCCACATTCAAACTCGTAGTTACGAGAATGTGAGAGATTTTCACACATATTCAATCATTCCATCTCAGCAATAAAATTTCATTTTGCGAAATCGTAATATCAAGTTGATGTATTACTGTAAATATGTATAGCAGAATAATTTATAATAATAGTTATGACTGAAATATTGAATTTTGATATCCAACTAATTAAAGTTGTGATTATTTCACTACAAGTTTGAATCGTGTTGAAGGTATTAGTTCCTGGCTGTATTGTGACGGTTACTTTTTTCACACATGAAACTGTGTGGCAGGTTTCATGAAAAAACACCACATACGAACGTGAAAAGTATTTACAGTTCGTTGAATGGGAGATTATTCGCTGGGCAACGTATGTGGATTTGCTGTGTATGTCACTCACAGAGTATTTCATGGAATAAAACCGTGTCGAATGAGAAAACCAGACTTCCAGATGGAAATTTCTGTTTCTCTAATGAACGTTACGAGCTTTTGTTTGTCAAACTGTCAAACTGTGAATAATGAATGAGCGTTTCGTTGGAATTAGATGTTGTAGAAAGAATAAGAATATACCAATAATGTATTTTTTCAATGGAAAGATTTGATCGACTTTTTCTGATAATACCATGAACAACAGTTGATGAGAAGATTTGGATGAATACAGGAGAAATGATTATTCGTAGGTTATGAATTGTACAGTTTGGAGAGGTGTAAATTGAAGATAAGAAGGATATTCTTCGCATTTACGTTCAATAAATACATTAATAACATTCTTTTTCGTTGATGATGAAGATTGACTGAAAGTGATGTGTCAACAATTATAATAAAATATAATAATTATACGAAATAGATTCTCACAAGATTCTCCATTGCAACAGTGAATAGCATGGCTATATTTGAGACATTAATCAATGTCATTTGTAGACATACTGTAAGTCAGATCAAAACGTATAACAATACTTGATGAAAGAGTTCATAGCCAGTATTTTTCACATTACAACTGCTTCATCCCATATTCAAATATGTTGTCGATAAATAAAACGAAATGCAGCTGTTATGTGGATGAAGGATCCAAAAACATAGATAATACAACTTGTTGGTTTTTAGATTCCGGATGATTAATTTACACCATGTGGAGTGCATCTCTCCGTAGATAAATTTGTTCGCCTATTTGGACCATTAATGTTACTTTGAGATGAAGAAATTTTTCCATTCATCCAGTACGTTCGACAGTCCGACTATATGAATCCAGTCCTGATGTAATGGTGAATAAATGACATCTACTGGAGACTTTTGATTCGCCATACTTTTAAGATTTAGAAAACCTCATCTATATCAATTCTCAAAATGGCGAATAAATTCCATATTTTGGAAGAGTAAAACCTATTTGGATACTTCGTATGAAAAAAATGAAATAATTGAATGAAAGATAAACAATAACTTTGAAAAATTATAGATAGAGTGTCATACGGAGAAACAATTTGCAGAGTTGAGGATAAATGATCACAAATAATTTAGAAACTCATCCTACAAGTTCAACAAATGATCTCATTAGAATATCACATGAATTATTTGTTTCAGTTGAACTAGGGTCAATTGAAACCATCATATCATAAATTCCCAAATACCTGGTTATAGGATCTATCTGAATCGGAAGAGGTTTGGTGACCAAACGATTCAATTGTATTCGCGTACCAAATCAATACTGCATAGCAGTTGTTGCATCATTTATTGAGCGTTACTTTGGGAGACCAAATAGATATTTTGTGACAGTTTCAAGATTCCATTTTATGTAGGATCATCTTAGTGTCGATTAAATTAGAAATACATCAACTATTTCATTGAGAAAGATTGGAGGCCAAAATTAAAGACGTGAAAATCATAGCAATGTACCTATAATCATTGAGCAGAGTGCAGTCAACTGTGAATCTTTCATCGTTACTAAATACACAATCAACGCAATTCAATATCTGCTTCACTTAACATCATTGATTCAGCGTAGTGGAGTTATTCCATTTCCAAGGGAAATATTTATTCGGCATCATAATCGAATGAACAGATTGTGGTGTTCTAATCCACATTTGTTACATGATCAGATCTAAACCAAGTCACAAATTCGAAGACAAAACAATCAATAAAATCATGACATCATCGAACTTTTCATATAAGTTTTGAACAATGCATCATCTTAAATTATGCTCTCCTTCTTCTCTAACTACGTAACTTCATAATCAATTTTCATTCAATGCGTTAATCAGAAGCTACCTTTTCAACATACCTAAGTTCGTAATACTCAATGTCTGTTATTCCTTCAGCCGTTAATAAATGCATGTGCAATGAGAAATCCGAAAAAAATTTAATTCCAATCGGATCTAACTAGGATTCGATACCTCAATATCGATTAGTTTCCAAGAAATAAATTGGACAGGGATGATACAGACCGCACGTATATCATGAGAATGTATATAACTGATCGCAACCACCACCACCAGTAATTGATTGTCAAATACCCCAACAGCTTAGAGGCGCGCTAATAGACTCAGGAATCGTATACGGTAAATCGATCTCAATCCAATTCGAAATTGCATGAAACTAACGTTCTTTATTTTCGATTATGGTATGAAGTTGAATGTCGGAGTGGAGTGAACCATATACAGCAGTTGGTATGAACAGATAGATAATCAGAAGGGTAGCAGTTGCCATCATACGTTGTTTGTTGTCAATGATCTTCGAATGTAGAGGGACGTTCGAATTGAACCAAGTCAATTTTCTGATCAACTGAAACATCTTCGCTTATTTCGTATTACGAAAATTGAGTATATAAATAATAATAAAGCTGAATCTGGTCAATGAATATTTCGGTGAATTCGAAGCTTTAGGAGTTGACCAAAATGGAGCTCCCTCACGTTTGTTGTAACGGAGTCGGTCAAATATTCGTATCATTCAAATTCTCAGGCTTAGTTCATTCCGAGCTAATGGTGAACTCAATCGAAAACTAAAGCCCTAAGACTTAATATTTCTTTAAGTTTGTAGTTCTTCAATAGGTCTCAATGAATGCTACGAAATCTTATTGAGAATGAACGATTTATTTTATGTGAAACCCATGGGTTATGATTAACTGCTATTGAAAATACGAAGTCATGAAATTTTGTGGACCATACATCGTGTATCCCATAGACGGAACAATAGTTGAGTGCTCCAAACTGTTCTCGCCTTCATAGATAAATTTTCATGGACGATGGTGGAGTTTCATTGGGTTCAATAAAGCTTTTACAACGCAATTGAGTTGTAAACATACAACAATATCACACAAGATATATTTTCCGTATGTGAATGAAGACATAACTCTATGTCATAAACTACGTAGACGCACAAGTTCTTCTGGAGGGGATGCGTTGGCATTGAATTTCAAATAAACCTATTCACTGAAGTTCTTTCTTTATATTAACATGAATATCTGACGTTTCAAACAACATCAATTCCCAATTTTGTGAATGCGTGAAAGTAATTCATTTCAAATTTTCACCGATTAATACGCCATCGCATATTTAGTTTTCAGTTGTAAAGTCATATTTACTCAATTATTGCACAAGTATCCAAAATATTTTAAGAGAAGAAGTGATTCAACGTGATGTGCTCGCAGATCTGCAATTTTATAATCATGAGATAAATTCAGGGCTCACAATTAGTTATAGGACAATTTAAAATGTATTTAACTTAATATATTATGGAGTATAAACTAAAATCATTGAAGTGTCAACTGTGAAAATACCACTTTTACTTTACTTAACTATAAACGACCAAGTTTTATCGCTGTGTGACGCGGCGCCATATAAAGTACGTGCGGGTGGCTCCGCACAACGAGCAGCCCAGATACTCGACTTGCCCGAGCTTCTACCACCCCCAGCCACCGACCGCCCGATGCTGTTCCCGCGACCCACGACAAACCCTTGAGCGTTCAGTGCCAGCGCTTCTGCCGTTTTGTACGTTTGGATCGGGGCTAGTGCATCATCGCGCATCGGACGTTTTAGCTCAGTTTCATCTTATCTATTTCAAACGCATATAATTATTTGCACATATTCATACACAATAACTGATAAATATTGTTTTGGTGATGACGCGTGCGGAAGGTAACGTTATTATTGAAATTTAATCGGTATAGTGGCAGCGACATTTCAATAATTCAGTTGTTAGCCATGAACATATCTTTCTTTGCTTCAGATGTTAATTATAAATTTTCGTATTACGGAAGGTGAAATTTTAATTGAAAACAATTTGGCCGAGAATGATATTCTCTATTCCGACGAATGGATTGAATTAAAAAACTGAGTTGGTTCTACATCGAAATCACTTCGAGTTTTGTTATTCGCAACAAGTGCAGTAAATGTGCATTTTAATTTCAGTTTTCTAAAGTGTTCAAGTGTTTGGTGTATAATAATTCATTGTTTATACAAGTTGTCTTGAACTTCTTCACCATTTTCCTTTTATCTCTTTTATTTGCTTTCTTCTTAGTTTTCTTTCCTATCTGCTCTATTGTTGTCGTGCTTTCACGACTAAATTCTCATTTTTTTCCATCCATGTAAACCCATAACGTCACTGGTCTCACCGGATTTCGAGAATAACCGACACCGCGTGCGGATTTTATATTATTTTCTTTTACTTTACTCTCTCCTTTTCAATACACAACAAAAGTTTCATTACACACAAGGCAGAAGTGCCTTATCGTTTGGCGGAAGGAACAGCAGGGAAGAAAAAAAAAGAAGAAACAAGAAAATAAGAATAAAAACGTTTGAGCACTTCTGTTGGAAGATCTTTTCACCAGGTTGGATGGATCTAGCCGACTTACTCTTGGATGTCATCGGTGACTGATGACAGAATTGAATACATGCACCGAGGTTTGTTGAAGAAGTAGATACTTGAAAAAAAATTCAGCACAGAATATAGAAGAAGAGTGATTTAGTGATAGACATGAATTAATCAACGAATCAATGATTGCATCAACTTGAATTATGCGCTCGCTACCATTCACTTTTCGATTAATTCAAGCTCATACACCCTTCACAAGTTCTCTGTTCCAATTGTAAATAGCTATTTGTATGACAAAACCGATAAAACAAAAGAGACAATTAGAAATACAATTCAATATGTACAACAGAGTTGCTTCATTCTTTTCTGTTAATCTGTCGGAAGAAGGTAAAAACGGAAATAGATATGGTTTTTCTGTCGTCGGCTGAATGCAATTATCTAAAATGTGTGCATATGTGCTATCAGTTCATCATTTATTTACATAGCGTGCAATATATCCATTCAGTTGACGACTAATGATGTGACACACATTTGATGAACGGTCAATTTTTTTTTGAAATTCACCAAATACAAAATAAATATAAGATTGATTCCCACGGGCGCTCAGTACCCTTGACATAATATGTGTGAAGATTAGCATGCACACTATATGAGTGCATCTACCTTCTGAAGAACTCTTCAACAGATTGCGTACTTGACATACACCCTTGATGCTTCGTTGAAAAAAGAAAAAATAGAAATTTCTCCAAACATTTATCATTGCTTGCAGTCGTATAAACTTCGTACGTTTTTTCTCTTTCATTTTCACCATCCACTCAATACTGTCAAGTACTCGGCCCTTTTTTTATGAGAGGAATAAAACAACGTCGGTTGGAATGAAATACCGTTAAATCAAACTCCACCATGACTCATACCTTCCTATTTTTTGTTACAATTCTCGCGTATATGTTGTGGTGGTCCAAAGAGTAAAAAAATATAAAAAGGAACGGGAAAGGTTTTTTTCGTTACCACAAGTACATAGCTATCGGCGAAAAATATCGGAAATAATTTTGCGTGACCGTCTAATAGCCCTTGACATATGGTTCTGTCAGCTCCAAAAAAGAATTAGAGTAGGTAAAAAAATTGAGAGAAAGTGACGGATACATTCGGTACAGATGGGGTGATAAATAAATATAGAAATGTATGTAGAATTTTTTCTGTGATTGGACAATAGTCGCTGCGTTGGTTATGTGAAAAAAGTGTCATTATTGAGTAACTCGATGCTACTTATAAGCTTTTTCCCCCCCTCATTCTGCAACAATAGAGTTGTATGTATAGTTTTACTCACTGATGAATCTAAACATAGTTTCATTGGTTTATCCTATTGTGAGATGAACAAAGATAAAAGTGACGCGTCAATGTATTTACCATGCAAACAGTCTCCCGACCTTCAGTTTTATATTTACGTCGACTAAATAGCCCGAAAAAAATAAAAATTCAGTACTATTTTATTATCATTATTGAATAATAAAAACATTCATGAATTTTTTTATTTTTGTAACCCTTCGAGCACATCGTATTTATACTCCTCTGTGACCGAATATCTTGGAAACGAGAATTCGTGAGTTGACTGGATAGCCTATAACAAAAATAGGGTTGTTTTATTCATATTTTACATTTTTTCATCAAATTCTCATATTTTTCAGCAAATCTCTTGTACAAATTTGTTGAATCGTGATATCTGATGTTGAATTTCGTATTAGCTTTTCACTTATTTGACTACAAGTTCCTCCACAGTTACACAAGAAAGCTTCTTTTCACAATCCTAGGTTCATACCTATGGAAGATTGACGACAGAAACATTTAATTTGTGGAATTTTGTTTCGGACTATTATGCTCATACTGAGAATTTTCGAACTGAATTCTCGAAGAACGTTATGCATGGAGTTAACTCGATGCAAGTGTTACTAGATGTGATTTTTCGTCATTGTAAGTAATCATGCTCGACTGAATGTGAGATATTATTTACAAGTACTGCAATGCATTTGGATATAGCATCAATCATGGTGATATAAACCATTTATCCACATAAATTCCCTGGTGAATTTATAAGAATTTGTATAGTAACTAACTCTGCTACAACGTAGAATACATCGTTTAGCTGTAATGCTCCATGATGCATATTCATATACATTCATATTTGATTCGCATATGCAACGTGAAGAATGAGCAAAGTTGAGCATAAAAGACCGTCACTTCACATTGAAAAAAAAAGCAAGTTCAGACATGCATCCCGTCCATAGAATCAGACCGCGGTATTTTCGTGTTGGAATGAAATCAACGTTCAGAGAGACAACAGACATAGAATTCTGGAATTGAGTCACGCTGATTTGACATCTGTAAAACATTCCCAAGAGATGAACAGTCCTATTCACGATCGACGTTACGAAATCAATTCCATAAATTAATTCACATGGTGACAATGAGCGAATAACAAACAGAGTTCTCTATTAGAACAGATAGTCACAAGGCACCTAACAAAAATATTCAATGATGTGAATATCGTCATCATCAACATATTCATCCAAAGTTTATGATAAAATTTCGCTGAATCCAAACACATGAAGTTTCCAGTAATTAAACAAGTCTTCATATGATGTCAAATACATGAAGTAAAACAATCTCTTCACATGTAGACATGAACTTTGTCGATAACTCAAACAGAGATGAGAACACGTGAAAGCTTTGAAAATGAATAACGGTATGGAGTACGCGATGATAGCAATAAGTCAGGAAGCACACATGAGAGAAGCATTCATGAATTCATATGCCAGTATTATATTCATCCGTGCACAAGGATTATTAAGCCAATCAGATGTAACACAATTACATATGCAGTAACGATTCTCGTACACTACTCAAAAACATTGAAAAGTTTGAACCGAAATTGGACAATCAAACGTAATTGGTATAGAGTACATCCAGGATTGTTTTGATAACACACTGACATTTGATCAATGATAATCCATGTTCATCTTTCAAATCGCTCTCTATGGTCTATAATCAGTTATGAATGGTTCTCACGTATTCTCCAGTTCCATATTCATTCCGTTTCATTTATGATGTTAATTTCAATGTACGTATGGGAAATTGAATTACTACTGTTTGTGGGGGAGGTTTGCATCAATCATGGAAAAACAAAACAATCAGTGACCACTTCAGAGGAAATATATAATACACATTGGAATTTCAGCGACTATTTTCCGATATCTTGTCTATAATTCTTCTATTTCATCACTTTCCTTTTTAATCGCTGTCTACCTGATTGAGTCAAGTTTATACGTGATATATAAAGGAAAAAAAATTGAAAGGGTCATACGATTCGAGTGAATAACATCACAAATGAAATAACTATCATGGCATCTGGTTGTTCACCCTCTATGGAGATTCCATCTGCATACATTTATTTCGCCTCAACGTCAAACCGAACATATTTTCACCATATCCATGAATTTTTATTGATCCAACAATTGATATTCTGCTTTTTTCTAAGGAATCCCACTTCGTCATTCATATCATCTCGAAATTGACCCATTGTGAAGAATATAAATGACACAAATACTCAATATTCAATGAATAAGTTCACAACTTCTTTACTTTGCCTTACGAATTGCCTCCAATGTGATTTGCTATCATCTGCTGTGGAAATTCTTAGAAATAGGATGCCACGAATGATAAGGGGGGAGGGGGGATGTTGAAAGAATTCAGTGTTTCTTTTGACATGATATTGAGGAAGCTTCAAAAGATGATACATATTGATGAATCAATACAGAAGTAGGTGAATTCATCCAGGTCCGTTGTACATTGAGGGCCATTGTTTTTCGTTCAACTACAATGGGAAAATTCGATAACTGTAGTTATATAGATGAACGCATGTGTGTATATGTATGTATGTGTGTGAGCTTGTGTGTATCTGTGTGTGCTGGAAATTCACCTAGGGGTTGTGTAATGAATGCACAATCGGCTCAGTAGACCTGACGTTGGAGTCTGTGTAGATTCAATCTAATAACAGTTATGTATACATCATGTATAGAATTTTAGTGGTGCGATCGATTGGTTCTGGTATAAATGAAACTTGATATGAACTTGTTTGTTGGAGATGAGAGAAGAGCCGAAATGCTTTCAGTATCATAGGCTGATGTCAACGGGTTTCGCGAGTATATTTAGGTTTGGATGGATGTTCTATGTAGATCTAACAATATTGTGTTTATTAGTTTAGTAGCGTCTATTTAGATTATTTTCTGATATGTTATAGACTGGCCCGACACCGCCTTTGTATTTCATCGGTATGAAAGTAATTTAATTAATTTAAAATGAAGGATTTTATGGAGAATTAATTACTGTGAGCTTTCTAGAGAAAATCGATGGGATCTGTTTATGGGGCATCGCAATTCGAAATGTTATTTGATAAACAGCGGAATTTATAAGAAATTGATTCTATAGATATGGATTTTGCATTGCAGTAGCGATTCGTGGTTTTGCTTCTACATAGTGTACTTGTTAGAAGTGAGATCTAATGTATGAAGTTGGAAAATATGCGAAGTTTGGCTTTCTGTTCAGATCGAAAACATTCCGAAATTTTCCTTTTTTCGGTTGTTTTTCCAACTTATATTTGAACCATGCAAAATAATTGTTTTTGAGGCATTCGATGAATATCATCATAACTTCAGTTGATATAAATGAGTTTCATGAAAGTCTTGTGAAAAGTTTCATAATCACCTTTCATCATTGAATTCACACAAATGAAATAGTTGGTGGTGTACAATACAAAAATTGTGAGTGTCGTTGAAGATAATCAAATCTGGTCTGTCATTCTGTTGAGTAAATAACAGAAGTGCGATGCTGACCGAATTGCTTTAAAAGTTTGAAAATTGCACTTCATCTGGATTATCATCGATTGGGAGTATGTGACGTTGTGCATTTGATTTCATCCGAACTGTACACTCGACAGCTTCGACTCACAGTGAGGACGTGTGAACTGCGTCGTATTGAACGGCAACCAAGAAATTCTCAACTTGGCGATTGGAAAATCAGAAAAAATTACATTCTTCGACGTCATTCATGATTTTTTTTCTATTGTTGGCGCCTTCTGATCGGACAATTCATGGCATCACGTTTCCCGATTCCACCATCAATACACATCTATCAGAAGCCGGAATATTTTCGAATCAGTTTCCTCTTCATAACATTGTTGTATGTCAAATGTAATGTTGGCAAATAAATTCCTTTTCTCTGGTGGTTGGAAACAGTTCATCGTTAATGAAAATCTGACAGCATGAACCAATCAATAAATAATGTGTATTGCAGAAAACATCAATTCTAATTTTTCACGCTACCACCAATTTAACAATGGTAATCATTCGTGGTAGGATTGGAAACTTTAATTAATCAATTAGTGAATCTATCCGTATTCACGCATTCGAATTGCGCTCATTCACTCACCTGGTTGATAGAGATCTGTTCACTAACAATGATCAGAATGACTGTTGGAAAAATATATTGGATTTTTTTTATAATAATTCATGGGATATGAAAGAATGTAGTCCATGTTTCGTATGACCTTTCTTTCCCCCGCGATCAAGATAGAGGAAGACATTTCAACTTTATTCGACGACATAAACATGCACTGAGGGGTAATTTTCTTCATATATAGAGGAATGAACTTGTGAAAACGTTGTTGACGATAGTTAATGACGATAATATTTTTCAGAATATAAACGAATATCAAAGTTGACGTTGACATACTTCCTCAGTCATTCTCAGAACTCTGATGAGTACTGAACGAAGAAGATAAATTAATATTTGATGAGCGTTGCTTCAAACAAATACGTTTGGATTAATCCAAGTATTTATAATATTGTGTATCAGTCGCCTATTGAGGATTTGACAATAGATTATGATTTTATAGGCTCGATCAATAATCTCGGTTATTGCAAAAAAATTTCCAGTAATGTTTCGTTCGCCATTATTGATAGTGTAGAAAATGTAAACTGAAATCTCCAATACAACACAACATAGTCTATATGAACCAATTTGCAACACTCCATTGTTCATCGGTTTTCCATGAACTCTTATGGACCAGATGTCGTTGTTGAACTTTTTTATTTTCATAATCGCTTGGCGCGATGCGTCTGTTGGAACGGTTTTCATCAATTGGAATAAACAAAATAATTAAATGGTGATATTCAATTATCTGATATTCACTGCAAAAAATACCCCGACAAATATCATTCAGATAATATTGGATTGGAAATTGGAGCGAGGTAATAATTTTCTATATAATACCGGTGCGAATGATAATTCTGTATTGATGCAATAGAAAATTCCAAACTGATATCTGAAACAATTTAACATTTCAAGTTGTACATTGTATTTCTAACTTATTCGTATTCAACCATTACATCTACATAACACAAATTCAAATACACGAATTGCGCACAATTATCGATAACTCTTATTCTCGGTAGGATAACTTCAATATCAATATCAAAGTAATTAGAGAAATTCGAAGTATCCTCAAAGAAGTTCGCCTTTCCTACCAGAATCGGTGCCGCAAAACTTCAGAATATCCATGCCTGAATAGTCATTGATCAACTCGTCAATAACTCTTTTCTGCAACAATTGGATTCACGGACTTCTGTAGAACGTTACTATCTGAAAAATAGGTTTATATAATCAAACGTGAATAAATTATGTTTAAAACTCACTATTTTTTAATTTGTGATTGAACCACGGTTGAAAACTTATTTATCAGAAAAGTAGATAGGAGGAATAGGTAAAATAATTCAGTGTAAAAGAACATTTAACATCGAAACTGGAGAGATTTATTCGAATTTCTATTGTGAGAATATTCACAGTGGAAATTTGCAACACTGCGAACAATTTTTCACTTCTCATGAGTGGAGTCGTGTTTCCTGTTCATTATTACACATAAGGATAATCAATAACTTTGAACAGTATTCCATATCAAGAACTTTCTCATTAATACAAGAATTATTTGTGATAATTCTGATGAATACCATTGCGATTGTATCAAATATTCTGGTAACCATCAAGAAAATTGATGGCGGTTCACTTTGTTATACTCAAATGCAGGAAAATGTTGCAAGAATGAAAACTAAATTGAAAAATTTATCTCGTGTCGTCGGGAGAGAAATATCAAACATTTCTCTTTGAAAGTGCTGCAAACGTGAAGCTATACATAAAGTGCCGTCACGAATCTCCGTTGAAGCGTAACAAAACCGCACTTACCATCAAACCTTTTCAGCAAAAATTTTCTCCGACAAAAAGAAAGGAAGGATCGGAGTATACCAACTGTTGAAGAGATATAGAATTACTGGGAGATGGATACATGAAAATGTGTCAACACATAATCCCCAATCGAGATCCCAACAACATTGGTTTATCAATAATGATGGAATACTTTTCTGCACAGATTAGTAAAAAGATCAGTATCGTCGATTCGAATATTCACATTGAGCAATCGCCCTGCTAGATTTTTTGACGATTTATGAGTTATGTAATACAAAGAGGATCAGACTGACATATGAGCATCAAATAGACATTACCCGTTCACCTGTATCAGACAGGTGAACAAAGTTGGTAAGAGAAATGGCATATGATAAAGAAAGTTGCGACGTCCTGAAATTGAAATGGGGAATCCGCGCATACACATGGAAAAAAGAAGAAAATTATTGAAATGCTTACAGAAGTTAGAAAAATGCTAGAATAATTGATCGATGAATGGGAAAATTTTATATTTAATAAATTCAGTAATGGAAATGAACGGATGGTGGTAAAAAGTATTTTTCTCCCCTTTAGTCTGTGGTGCAAGGAAAGAGGATTATAAATAACAATCTGATATGCATCGGTGATATTATTCGACAGTTTATGTTAGAGAATATTTGGACGCAAAAAGCCGACATCAATGGAGGGTGATAATATATATAACTTGTTGGTTTGGGCGTCACAAATGCTAAATGAATACACATCACGTCAGTCAAAACTCCGTTCAACGCTGTGATGCCTCATTCATCGCACTATTTCCGTCTGAAACTCCCATCGCAACTCAGCAATTGATGAAAGAGAACGTCCAAAAATGATTTAATATTTATGATTCATGATTTATTCAAGTATAAACATTCGAATATGCCTTATTTTTTCGTATACACACGTCAACTAGGGTCATGATATGTTGATGAATAGTCTTTGTTGACTTTGTTTGAGTTCAGTAACTAATTCCTATCAAAGATTTTCATAGAATTTTCAGTAACTTTACATTATGACTTCACAGACTTCAGAGGTATCGTTGAATTCATTTCCATCAACAGATGAAACTCGATTCTCCATCTTATGCAGCAGCTCCTCTGCGCTTCGCATCATCCAAATGGAACAAAGATTTCATATGAAAGGATAATTATTCATTGAAATTTTGAGTTGGTCCCATTTGTTGTATTCGGAAAAGACCTGACAGGAACACTTCGCACTTCAGAACCTAAATGAATTCTATAGGCGACCCATGGGACCGACAAATTCTTCGCGAAGTTGGTTCGAACGAATGAATTATTCAGATGGTTCTGTACATATGTCATGTCTCAAATAAATCGTTCAATCATATGTGAGGAGTGAGTTCATTCAATGGTGGGAAAGCGAATTATTAATTAACAAATTATCATTCCCATCTCAAAGTAGATCTACCGTTCATTCATTCTTAACGAATGAATATCAAAATATATTCTGTCGCATCAGCCCACATCTCTGCGTTAATATATTTCCCGGTAGTAAATGAATCTCGTAGTAGTGTGGGTAACATTCATGCATAGCTCTTTTCCTCTTCAGATAGATTACAACAACAATAGGAATAATAATAACAATGAACCATGGAACGAACTTGCTTGGATTGTACTTCATAAGTTTCTCCCAATCCCAGGTATACAAATCGCTACAACTAGTTCGATGTGTGAACTTTGGTTCGCCATATTGTGCAGGGAAAGCAAAACAAAAGTCAGTCGTGGTGATTTGTGTACTCAGAGTTTGGTGTAGTTCATAAACTACAATTTGAAAGTGGGCATTAAGAATTAAGTTTATCTTACCTTTTTGACAGTATTTTCATATAACTGCAAATCACGATCAGAACAGGGAAAATTTAGTTGAGTAGCGTTACAGAGGTACTTGAAGTAGAAGAATAATGACAATTGAATCAATACAACAAAAACTTGTACAGATCGGACATTGTTTGGAAGAAATGAATTAATATTTGATGATGTGTAACTATCTGTGAATTGGAGGTTGAATATGTTTGTCCACGTTGAAACATTGGGAGTGAAGGAGAAGAATAAGAAACTTTTCATATTCTGTTCAAGTTGATATTATTAATACATAAACTTTTATAATCCAACCAAAATTTCATTTAGGCCAAAACCTTCAGATAAAATTGTTGTGGTGCTTCTTGATATAACTGCATGACATTTCAAATAGGTAACCTTTAATCAAAGTAATCGATTGGAATAAAAAGTTCACCTGACCAGCTCACCTAGATGCCAGTTATCGTTTTTTGTGTTGCAGTATTGGGTGAACTCGTGAAATATATAACCGCTCTTTGAGCTTACGCATCAATATTGAAGGAGGAATGAAAGTAATGTTCAACCTTCTAGAGGGTGTCGAATAAAATTGAATTAAATTGTATGATGGTCTGAAAATTCTCAAATAATATCATCTCTGTTTCTGCTTTAACATTCTATCTTACTTTCATCGATATTTCTATTTTTGCGAAGCTCATACAACTTACATGGAAATTTTTTCCAAATTTCAGTCCAAGTTCTGGGTCAACGTATAATGCACTGTCGGTTCGAATATTTTAGATATTGCGATTCAACTTTTGCAGTCTTCACACAAATTTTATGTGTGTGCATATGAAATAATGCATGCATACATATTCAGTTTTGAGCGCCTACTTCTCCACATTATGACAATGCAAAAGTGCATACCTCATTCGAATATCATACAGTTCGATAAAAACATCAACAACAACTGAAAATGCATCCGAACCATTTTCTGACATGAAAGTGGAATGAATGTTAAAATGTGATCTGAAAATACGAAGACTTGTCTGCGGTAAAAGTTATTAAACAATAATTATCATTTGAATAAGAAAATTTATTATGTGTTGTAATATATTTTTAGGTACCCCAATTTTTAGCCACATATTTATGCTACAATGATCCCTTCATATTATTCTCATCATTGATTTATCGTCTTTTCACTGGGTTGGTAATCTTAAAGGAGATACCTTGACATGCTTTCTTGCAATATCCCTCACTTTTTATCATGTAGGAAAATACGCTAAACAGATATTTTAACTAATTCATCATAGAAAATCTCAGCCAAATTTATCAACCAAGCTTTAATTCATCGAGTAGATATGCGTT
The DNA here is from genome assembly GCA_018881525.1 of Meteorus sp. PSUC_FEM 10030008. Classification (NCBI taxonomy): domain Eukaryota; kingdom Metazoa; phylum Arthropoda; class Insecta; order Hymenoptera; family Braconidae; genus Meteorus; species Meteorus sp. PSUC_FEM 10030008. The sequence goes on from JABMBR010003186.1 coordinate 23,627, forward strand.
CATCAACAGGTACGAGATAATTTAGTTTCGAAGTTGCTCAAATGAACAAGATACAGCAGTCGAATACTCATTTGACGACTGAGGTCACGATTGAATTGCCACTGAAAAAAGTGCTTAGCTGTATACAGCGTTGTTTGTCTGACCAAAGTGATTCCATAACTGATTCTTCAATTCGTTCAATTGGATATCGGATTCGTGCAACGTTAATTCATTCAGTGTGAAAATCTGGTGCAACAGACAATATCATTTGTCATCATGAAACAAATTACGAAGGTTTCTCCAATAATGAATTCCATAATGTCCAAAAAATTTCTTCATGAGCGAAATAGATGTTCACACGTGAATGATTGCAGAATTTTCATTCCAGTACATCTGTTGAACGAGAATACTCCTGATGATCTATGTTGCACTATGCTTTTATCAACCCATTCTAGAAATCAATCGTTACTTTTCAGGATGATGAATGCTGTTTCGATTTATGTTCTTACCAGCTTTTTTTTCTCTCCAAGAACATATTTCACTGAAACTTATTCTTCTTTCAAACCTCCAAAATACATAACAAAAGATACATTATAGTTTCCATCATAAATATTTTCCCAACAGATCCAAAGTGCATTTTCTCATTCACTCCCTTAAGTATTTTTGGAACATTGGTACGTCGAGTTTTTTCCACAAACAACATTGGGACGTAGATATCGTGCCATACCTATAACGAGAGGATGGTGTGCACTCAAAACAGCCTACATTCATATATATTTATGGTACATAGGCGAAGTAAAGTCAGAGGCAATGAGTCATTGTGGAATACATGGAAAAGATATTGGAAGATGAAAAGCGAGAAGTTATCACGCGATAAAATATTTTCGATGTATAGGCCATCAAGATTGGTTAGTGATGCTCACCCTCGCCAATATCTTGGCAATGAATTTGTCGTATAGGAGTTCGTCTTCATCTTTTCCTAAACAAGATTCTATGACGTTAAGAAGAAATAGCCTTATCCATGCATTACCACACAATCATAAAGTCCCCCTGGAGACTACGAACTATAAAAAACATCAGCCGAATTCGTGTTGGTCACAGAGAATGCGATAAAAATAAAGTCCGATAAGACTCAATTGTGAAATATGAATGATGCAGTAAAATTATTATCGTCTATCGACGTTTGATGGATGGATATTCAGTTGCCACACTCATCATGTATATTCATGTATTGATGCAATTTAATTGAGATTATAAATCATTGCAACTCATGAATCATTCATCTTGCGAAATAGTTATCTGTAAAAATTTGTCTCTGAACTTGCCGACTTGGGAATAATTGTGAGATGTATAGATAGGCAAAGTTTGGCAGTAATTCACGAAGCTCAAGACTGGATAATTATTATTAATATCCTTTTTTTACCCCACATGATAAGTTTTTATGACTTCGGATAATACCAGTCTTTTGGGACATTCTGTTCTTAGGCTTCCAGTATTCTTATTTATTGAAATACAATGAACTGCCAAAACCGAAAATTCTCCACTTTTATCTGTTCTATGCCGCTCAGATTACAGAGCGATGTTGAAATCGGGAATTTGTAAACTTCGAACGATCACCTTGAGCTTATTTTTGTTCCAAAGAAATATTCATCCTTTCATATTTTCTATCCAGAGTGTCACTTTGAACTCTAGCTGTGTGGAAATGAATTCAATTATCGTATAAAGATCAATGTGGTGACTGACCATCAATCGTAGCGCGGCATTGATATAGAAGAGGGGGATATTTTTTACTGTGCGAAGAGGGATGCAAGGTCAACTTCAACACGATCATTCATTATGGTATGTTCTCGATTATTGTTTTTCAACTCTTCTCGCATGCATTCATTATTGTATAACTCTGCATTAATTGGAAGGAAAACTCGTGAATTCGTACTAGCCGTGTATGTGAAAATAAAAAATGAAGCATGTCCTCCTTGTTATTTGTTGATAGATGAATCGCAATGTGGAAGGGGATGGAGGGCTCATCATGGTTGTTGAATGATGACAATGGTAAGAATCAATCGAATGGCCATGATGAACTGCCTGAAAACCGACAAATTTTCTACATATCCAATCGGGATATCACCATCCAATCCAGAGTTTGATGTTTATTTTCATAATCGAATATGAATTTCGTATCATAAATGTGTCTACCAATTCATTCATGTTATGATAGGGATCTGGGCATTCTTGAACGGAGTTTAATGTTTCATAATTTTCTTCTCTGTAAAGTTCATGAATGATTATAGGATGAGATAAAAATCGACGAATGTGATTGTTTCATAATCTGTGTCAATCCTTTTGAAAGGACTGAATTCCGTCGCAGGAACCCAAACATACCAAAATTGTGCAATCGCACATTCAAGAACTATTGAGAAGCATAAACTAAAAAGCGATTAATATTCAGAGACGATTTTTTAGATTGAATTGTAATGCATCATCAGCTCAATCAATTTTCTCAGAAAGCTGTACATTGGTGAAAGTGACACTTCACGAATCATCGAGAAAGAAATGGTAGACCCTACATTCCTTAGAATTTGACAAACGCTGGGTATTCTCATTCGTGTACGTTACGAATTGAGACGTTGTATTTTCATCCTTTCTGTATGCCAATGTCAGAAATGGGAACTCACGACACCAACGTTTGACAGGAGCTATTTGAATACATCACAACGATATTGATTCCTATCCAATATGAACTCAACGTGATCGGAGATATCAATTGTTTGATATGCTCAAAATACAGATTATCAATCCACGTTTCTTCAATTATATTGCTGAATTTTATACGCCTGAAACAATTTTACATAAATTTCAACGGAACACGTAAAATGTGTGAATTTGATGAACTCGACTGAATTAATGTGTTGCCTGGAACTTCGCGATAGGAATCATTTCACGTAATTGAAAGTACTACATCAACGCCGACTTTGCATAATTTGATCTCAGATTCAATTGGGGAGAATAAGGAATAGAGGGAAACTTTATGCCTAACGTTCATCTACCGAACTATCCACCTCACTTAATGGAGCCCAAAGCTGGTAATCAGTCCATCTCCAGAATCTGTCTCATATAAATCACATGCAAATGAATAATCACTCTGCCTTCAAATTGTCGAAGACTAATCAATCATGTTGGTATAATTTCACGTGAAAAATTTGTGGATAATGGAATGACTTCTTTGGTGAATTAAATTCAATGTCTGAATTGCATTATTGATCTGTATTTCAGAAACATGTGATATTCTCTCACCATTCCCTCCAGCGTTCCAATTCTAAACTTTGTTGATTGTGAATAAAGTTGTTTCAAAACGACAACTTTACACATCGTGTTTAGGAATTGCACTTTGAGTTTGCATGGAAATTACGGGAATAATTCGAATTGCGTTTATATTTATCTTTGTAGATAAAATAGGAAACAGCTATTGTCTCTGGAAAGAACAATATAAACTATTCGAGATAGTTCAAGCACACGTCACTATTTGTCAGGTGCATTAATGGGGCGTGGTTGTTTAAACCAATTATTTGATCGATTGAAATTAAAAATCCAATACTTTACAGATTTCCTTATTTCACAAGGTGCTCTGCGATAATTTGATGATGTTTAAGACAGATATTGAAACATTTGAAAGAAATATAGGAAAGATCTAAGTTATTCATGATTTTTTCGTACTTTCTCCACCATTTTGCTATGCATCATAGTTTGAAAATGAAATTTATATCAAATCTTGACTTTTGAAAATCGTGATTATTAGTTTTTTTCGCATGTAATTACCAGTTTTTTTTCTATCAAATATCAATGTGGAGGATGCCATCAATGAAGTAGATTTTTTCAGCCCGATTAATACTACGTTGTAAGTACTCCAATGCCTCTCACCGCGCCTACGAGATTGCTCAGTATCTCTTGGACAGAATTTCATTGGAATGGGAAGATGTGACCGTCACCAGAATATTCCAACTTCGTGTCTATTCGCTTGTATCAACACACCATAAAAGCATGAACAAAAGTGATACATATACGGAATATTTGCAACAAAAAAGGAGAAATTCGGAATAAGGTTGATGTAAAATGAAAACCATCAACAAGAGGAATAGTAGTGAATCTTCGTCACCGATTTTTCAATTGTACAGCAACTGAGTGTTTTGAATAGTCTACGAAACCGTTAGGTACACGGAAAGAAAATTAAAGTAAAAATTACTATGAAAACATTGTAATTTTTAACATGGAATATTGCAACGCTGAACCAGAACGAAAGAATTCGAATTTTCACAATGTACCATTGTAAATTTCTCAAAGAAAATAATCCTGCTCAACATAATACACAATCCTATATACACTACA
>JABMBR010003197.1:0-27976 GCA_018881525.1 Meteorus sp. PSUC_FEM 10030008
TAATATATTTATATATTCATATATCTTTCTATTTTCTATCAACTAATGAAATTTCTATATACTACTTGCAATAGCGAACGAATAAAGACACATTACGATTGGTAGAATATTAAAGTAATGCTATTGGGAGGACAGCGTTTTGTTTTCATTTTGAATCTCAATTCAATACTTCTCCTCTCATTAAAAATCATTTGCATTCTACAATCAATACATTCATTAATTTCACATTGTTGAATTGTTGAATTAACCATTTTGATACGATTGTTCATCAACAATTTCCGATGTGGTCTTATTCTCTTCGCAATTGAAAAATTGGAAGATGAGGGATGAGACGCTGTCCACCACTTATCACACAATTAGAGCCTACAAAGCCTTCGGCCTACGACCCATGATCAATAATGGACAGATTGTTAAGCTATATTACTCATAATCACTCTAACGTACAGCTGTACGTTTCTAGTTGCAATGATTCAAATCGAGTAATGAATCGAAGAATGTATATATATATATATATGATGAGGAAAGAATCGGGTCGTGAAATGCTTGAAGATACGACTCTGATCGAAATAGAGTGCAAGTGTATGCACATTGCGTAATTCGATGTAGCATAACAATTTGAATAACGATATGTTTTCAATAAGAACGAATTGCGATAATTCTGAAGATGATAATTATGAAGAATATTTTCATCGGATTTTAATTTAAAAATTCGAAGAGAGGTTATGTGAGTATTAGTTTCGACGTAGAAATTTTTATCGCGAAAATGCCATTGACATTGAAGGGTTATCGCAATTAGTTTGACCAACGACTTCTCTTGATCGCACTACAAAGTTCTTTTCTTCTTAACATATCATTCGTAATGTCGTTATCTTTTGCGCGATGTCAATAGAAAAAACGGAAAAAAACGAGTCACATGATAATGCTCTTGCCCAATATTAATTGAATAGTGGCAGACACATGTTACATGACGAGTATTAGACACTTTCCTTTCCTTCCAGTTTCGTTGCTAAATCTGAGACGAGTTGTTTGTAAACAAGTGGATCAATATTTTTGCCAAGTTGGTATAGGACAAACCAATCGCCTATTTGGAACCTCTGCGTTATTGTTTGTACTTCAGTTTGTGGTGAAAGACGTGAGCGTGTGCGAAGAAGTAGCAAGCGAAGTTTCGGTCCAAGAACAACGGCGACACGGTAAAGTAAACTCAATCCACTGAGTATTGAAAGAATGATGAACCAGAACCATAAGAATACGTAGATTTTTTCATTTACAATATTCAATGGTAATACACAAAGACCATCGAATTTCTGCACCGATCCTGAAGCACCATATTTATGGAATGTACACTTTGTGACCTTGGGGAATACTTTTGCCATTGGATCAACTCTCTCTTCTGGTTCCATTTCAGTGAATTTAACGACATCTGCGCCGTAAGATGAGAACTCACCGTCCAAAAAGAAATCCATGAAATATATTTGTCCAATAACATTGATAAAATTCAATACCTCACATAAGAAAAATCGATAGGCATAAAAATTTTGTGTATGTAAATTGGTACGGAAATAATCGACCAACAATTTACTTCGATCCTTTTTGCATTGTTCACTAACAACTGGACAATTGAGATCAAGTACAAGCATCTTGATTCTGCCACCTTCCCATGACTTCCAAAGATATCGTGGCACATAAAACAATATGGCTTGGAAAAATAATGTGAAACACACCCACTGATAGTATTTGTGATATTTAACTTCATCCACTCCTTCAACGTGCGATGCTACACCTTGTTGTACTATATCACGACCAATAACTCCGGTTCTATCTGGTATTGTGAACGTCGAATAGATCCAACAATATTGATCCATCACACTCAGAGGTATATCATCAACGATACAATCAATTGGATCACCTATGTATTGTCTCGATGTTACCAATAGCGAAAATGCGATTAGAATAATCACGGTCGCTTTATAATGCAACCGAAATACATTGTTATCAATGCACACTGCATCAATCTTCAGCAAGCCCCGAACCGAACCAAATACATCAAACATCTTGACTTCTTAATTGTTCTTCCCTTCGAACAAAAAAAAATACTATTAAACTAATTGTAACAATAATAATAATAAATAAATCACGAGTCAAAAGACGCGGTACAACGAACCCGCATCAACACACGCGCGCACACAAACACACACGGTATTAAGCACGAGTTTATAGCTCGTCTTTCGTGTTAATTCCCTCTATTACGAGACGGCGTCTATTTCCTCTTTTTTTTTCGTCCTCTCACCCAACTCACCTTTCAATTATTATTACTACTACAACTTCAGTTGTAGTAAAATCCACAAATGCACATTGGCATCCGCAACTCTGTCACCAGTCCAAGCTTCTCACGTGTTCTTTTATAATCTCAATTGTTTCGCTTTTGTTTATCACCAAATGCGCTTTCGAATTGTCTTGCTAATAATTCCGTTTGAAATTCCGTCGAATTCTTGTCACACTTGATCACTGTTGAACTAATCAATAATTTCTACACAATGTGAATATGATTCAGTGGTATTTTCGTTGATAAAATACTGAACACAGTTTATAAATTCGCGCAATTGAGGATTATGAGTGACGCTGTGCCGCTGCTGGTGCTGCCTGTGCTTCACTCCTTGACAATCGCAACAACGCTCGGTTGTGGAAGATGATTTGATGGTACAAGTGTGTGTGGGGGTATATCTGTGTATATATTCGTATATGTGTGCGGTTAAAAGTTGCTCTTTTGCCTCTTTCACGTATACTCCGCTCCTGCGCTCGCTGTCGGGCGTTGGGGACTGAGAGCGGCTGCCGAGCGACGGGACCCTCTCCCTACCCCGTGGCCATTTCCCCTATTGTATGTACCGTGCCACCATCGCGGGGCGTCCCCACTGCAATCCAACGATGTGTGTGCCCCCGTGGAATAATACCCCTCTTTAATTCCGTGCCCGCGTAGCTTCAGTAAGCCCCTACAAGATACGCTTTGCCCCTCTCTTGCAGCGCCATGCTCACATTCGGCTTTTCTCGTCGTTCACGACGGTTAGATTTGTATTGTAAAGATGCTTTTTGTCAAATTTTTTCTCCCATCAATATGCAAGTTGAACAAATTTATCCAGCTTTATTAACACCTGTTGATAGAGTTCAAATTTTTTTCTTCTTCGTCAATAGCGTTTTCAAAGGATGGGGAATTTTATTTCAAATTGAAAAAAAAAGGCTAAAGAAATTTTTTGGACCATGATTATTGGAATTATTGGAAATTTTCTACTATTCCTGGTTTGACTTTATAATTGTTGCTCACATTTTTTTATGTTAATGTCAATTGTCATTGTTAAACTATTATCAAAAATATGAAGAATCAAGGAAAGAGTTTGATCGCTTTTTTGTATCACGATTTTGCGAAATGATATCAGAGTTAGACATTCCTATGTGAATTATACGGAATTAATTCCTTTATGACTCCCCCATTTTATAAAATTCTAACGACCTCCCACTTGATGATAAGTAAATGAATATATGATGTACTGAGATAAGAGAAATATTTTCAAAGAAATCTGGAATACTACACAACTTCAAAATTATAAAAATCAATTCCTATGATGAAAATTTCATAATGGAATAAAAATTGTCTAAAATATGAAATGCAGATGATTGTCTGTCCAGTTGAATTCCCAAAATTATAATGAGGCGAGACCACGCACAAATTTTGTAGGAATGTAATGACTTTATTTAGTAAATTAGCGAATACGTCAATCTAGATGAACAATGCATATGCATAATTTAACACTGAAAATATTCTCAATGAAAAAGATTTATTCTGAAATACAGAAAATACATTTGAATATTCTCATGCCTTTCTCATGCACGAGGATTAACTTTTGAGGGCGACTGTCGCGCACCAACCACCTTCTAACCGTCGTCGCTTATGTATGATACACACGTGTATACCTATATACAACATCTATAAACCTAATACAAGCCGCCTTCTCTTGAAACCCACACATATAGTATTACTCCAATGGGGACCGACGTATATGTTCGTAACATTTCGTGAATCCTCGGTACTATTCGGCCACTTGAGAATTACACGATTTTATATTTTAACGCATGCGCGAACGCGGCAGATTCCTGTTGCTATGGTAACGAATACCACGAGGGCCATATTATGGGAGACAGTGAGATAGACAGACTGAACTACACAAATGTCTGAGAGGATCGGATGTATTTTGGTTGGACTACCCACTGTTCTAGAGGCCCTGAAGGTAAGGGAAATGCTCAGGAATTTTTGGCTGCTTTGAGAATGGCTCATGTATCACTCGAGTGGAGAGAACAAAAAGAAAGGGAGAAAAAAAAAGATGGAAAACGAAAAAAAAGATGAAGAAGAATAAAAGAGAAGATAAATAGAAAGTGACCAACGATGACTCAATGATCCTTCTTTACCTAACTTAACACCATCAGGTAAAAATATTTCTTTTATCATGCAAATATCAAAGGAAGGGGAATTTCTGGCGAAAAGTTTGTACGTAAAATATTTTATTACTTCATATCAATAATGTAATATCATCTTTATTTGCATAGCAGTTATGACTCGAAGTATCAGGTGAAAGGACGTGTTTTATCATATTCACGTCAATGGACGTCTTGAGCATATGAAATGTGCTTGCAGTCTAGCTGTATCGAGTCAAGCCATCAGACAAGTCCATATAGGTCATAAATGCGAACTGGTTGTGGTTCAGCTAGATATAATTATGCATTACACGAAGTGTATGAACAGAAAGAGCGTATGCATGAAATAAAAAAAAACAATTCATCCCACATAACGTCTATGTGTATTATATTATATCATGTTCAGTGTGAACACACTCTTGTGGCTTTGTAACCACGTATTCATTATATACTGAATAGATCACACATTACCTCCGGACATATACACAAAGAGAAAATATACATTTATACATAATTAATTGGATATTTATTGTACAATTCACTGATATTTTCAGATCTTACATAAAGTAACACGTCAACATGAGTAATTGAGCATAAAGTACAAAGATATTCTCAAACGATGTCATTGAGCAATCAATGACTGTGTAAATGACCATCATTGCATTTAGAGTATTCCATCGTTACCATTGTGAATAAATTCAATCTCACAATTAATCTTCGAGAATATTCGACTCATCCCAACGCCAAAAATTTTTTTTTCCATCCAAAACCACACGATAGTCACAGTATTTTATTTTTTCATCATTCCAATTTTTTTTCCGTCTTTTATTTGCTTCACCTCTTCGTATACATTTCTTCATGTAACCAATTCTTCGTCTCCATAAAACTGGTGTAACGGGTTTTTGTAGTGATATATATGTAACTGATCACACTGGGGATATAAAGTCAGCGACATTTGCTCGTAGACTTGCGATTCATGCATGATTTATTTTCTTTTTTCTCCTATCAACTGATAACCTAATACACAACAATATCTACGAACATAATTTGATGAGAGCATGGAATGTTTAGACTTAGTACAAGTATTTCCCCACCCTCACTTTCTCACACTCTCTAACTTTGAGTCTGGTATCAGTCATAAACGTCATTAACACGCATGCCATTATCATGTTATTATAGGATCAGAGAGATAGATAATGAAATCCCAGTTATCAAACGATACATGGTCTATTAATTCCGTCAATCATCATCAATTGTGAACGCCTGTGTGAATTATATCAACCACCAAACCATGATAATTGGGACATTCTGGTAACTAACCAAGTTCTACCTAAATGGCATCCAAATGTCTGGTGAGAGAATTATTAGGAGGTCTCTGGTAATGTATGCTACAATTTTCTATTAATCATAATTAATTAATTAATGGTTTTAGGTTAATGGTAGATCTGATTGCATGTACAATGAGGTGTATAATTAATACAGATGAAAAACATTTCTGAGGCTGAATCATGTTTCCCAATCAAACAACTTGGTCCTGTGGCGCAACGGATAACGCGTCTGACTACGGATCAGAAGATTCCAGGTTCGAATCCTGGCAGGATCGGGAGTTATTTTTTTTTTTCTTCATGCCAACATCAACTGGCGGCAAAGTTGTTCTTGCTTTTCTACGTCCTCTTTCTCACACAGGTTTGCACGTGTGGGGCCAGGTATTCATGCGAACAAAGGAGCGGCCGGTGCAGAGCGTCATCGCTTACTCACATTACTACGAGCCAATGTGAGAGCTTCCACGAACCATAGTCTGAAGTACATGTATTGAGTTTAAAAATCATCTGAAGGCATATGACATTACTGAATATTGGTATCTGTTTTCATATGATATAATGATTGCAAAATCTCTCATTCATATTCATCCCTCATTATGCTAATTACTGTAAATGAATTGAGTTTATTTTCAATTCTACAGACATGATGGTCACGAATTCATGTCCGAGAAAGCAGAATGGATGAATAAATAGAAATTAAAATTCAAGTGATATTCATCGTTGTGATAAGAGACAACGATCATGATGATGACGACGCTGACATGTCGAGTATGAGAGTAAGAGAGACTAATTTCAAACCAACTCGATCTGGTGGGGGTCAAATAAATTAACCCGTACTTCACCGTTGGATGTGTACACATATATACACATAGTGTATGTACCTCGAGGCGGAGGGCCACCGCGCAACTGTAGAATGAGGAGGATAAACGAGGAGACGAAACATTACCAATGAAGTTATTTTTATCGCTACAAGCACGTGAGCGACGATTATCACGAATAGAGAGTATCATTCTCGGCTACTTCTCATTTGATGGACATCTGCAACCTTGACCCACGCACAGTGGCAGTGGTGTAAAAGATAGGAAAGGAAAAAGATTTCACTGTATAATGTTACAGTCTTGTGATCATTAATTACATAGACAGAAAATTTTCCGCGAATTCTATTTTCAAATTTATCATAAAGAGATACGAATTAAATCCAAATTGTAGTTATAATGTCTGCGTAAATGGATTAAATTACAATTGTGATATACAAAAGATAAAGGATGATATTGGATATGATATGGGTTTACAACTTTGTAATTTTGAATTGTCATTGTCTCTGAGAATTCTGTTTAACTAATGCAATTCTCCATTAACTGTTTATGGATTTTCTGAAGAATAATAATTGGCAGAGTAAATCTAGATGTTAGTCACCTGTGACGAGTAATCGTGTGACTCGTCACGACAACCACACACCATGTCTCATTGCACGGATTGAAATTCAAGTTTATCCATGGCGCAGATGAGTGAGTGAGAAAACAGTACGAATATGGTATATAAAGAGAGGAATATATACGTGAGGAGCAAGCAGGAACGAATGGTGAGAGACTCTGCAGGCGTTCATAATAATGGTTAGGTGAAGGTGGAGGAGTAGAGGCGAAGAGGGCCGGTTTTTCTGGTTTGACTCTCCGGTCTCGTGGCCGCTCTCTTACTCACTCTCTTTTTCTTTTTTCTTCTTGCTCTGTCCCGGACCCCTTTGGTATTCCAGGCTACCATTTACTCAGCCACGGGTTCTCATGTCGCATTTTGATGTAAAAACAATAATCGACCAACATCGTCAACCTCATCTTGTTCTATGTCGGATATAAAAATATCCAATCAATACAAAGTTCAATTGATCATAATTAATTGTTGGTTGGATGAATAAATGTGATTTTGATTTGATTGAGAGATTTTAATCCTGAGTAATTCAGTGGCACACGAGTTGAAACCAGAAAAAAAGAGAATAAAAGAAATAAAGAGAGGAAGGATAATCTTGCGAATGCTGTTTTGTTTCTTTCACATATGGACACGAGTTTTTCCACACAGAAGCCACTTGCATAGTTGCCACGGTCAGGATTCACCATAAATCAAAACTTGAGCATACATGTTGAAATCCGTGAATGAAGTAGACCAGACAGTTTACCTGGAATTAAAAGGCTTCGTCCAATACTTCAACGCCCTCTCAGAGGATAAAGTCTGTAATTTCCACTCAAGATTTTACGTCGATCAACGTCTTTCTCACTCACTCTAACATTTTTATCATTTTTTTTCTCCATCTTTTTTTGCACTCTTTCATTCACTGTGCAAAAGTTCATGGGTAATTATGATGAAGGTGTAATGGCTTTGTGATGTTTTTTACTCGCATTATTCCAGGTCAATCGAGTTATACAACCACCGACGTTTTCATGTGTGCTCTAATAATTAAAGTAAAGATGAGACAAATTAATGACAAACATCTGCAATGTGAGAATGAATGCCCTCAATGCTGTTGTACATGTGATGAACAAATTCAAATCTATACACAACGTGTATGTTTATGTTCTACTGTTTTACTACTTATGCTACTCTCATTTCAATTCATAAAAATATGTTTACTAAATGAGATTGAAGTGAACATGGATATTCAGTATCCGTATGCTTTATCTCTTTCACAGATAGAATTTTATTCGTTTGTCCTTGAGCTAGAAAGCTGCAAGCTCAGATGTGTTATGCATTCACAATTGCACGTTGGTCAAATTATGAACGAGACGTAATTGTTTGTAATAATAAAAGCACATGAGGATTAACAAATTCACATAGCGTGTGGCATACCTTCCGACAGAATATTTCATATCGTTCTGCTCCTCGATCATTTGCACATGTAATCTCTGAAGAATTAAATTTTATCGTAGTAAAATATTTGGTAGGAGTTGAAAGGAATTTCAGTGTAGGTAGTTGAGCTCTCACACGATGTTTATTTCACCTCCTTACTACTATATTATTCTCTACTTATATCTTTTTCTCACTCACTCTCACACTTTTATTTTTCTTCTCAATGTTGTGTTCTCACGTACATTTGTTACAATGAAGCGAAGAAAGTTATTATTATTCTTTTGTTTTAGCTCGAACTCGGCGTTTGCGCATACAAATGGTCAGTGGATTTATAATGCCTATAAAAAATTGGAAACGTAAAATATATTCAATTTAACAGTCTGTAAGTAATATACAATTTAGTTAGACATCGTTTATGTGATTGTGTGTAAGTGTTCATGTGCAACATCGTTCCCTTCATTTATTTCTTTTTTTCTTTCAATATAGCTCTTCATGCTACATCCATTTTTCCATTGCTTTATTTTGACATTAGAGCTATTAAGCCTATTTTTTATTTCATAGCTGGTAATGCACATCAATTGTGCAAGAATTTTACAATTAATAGTTAAAAGTATACATATAGAAAAATATCATGACAATAGCGAAACGCATATATGTATGTTAATATGTATTATGTATGGAAATACATATAATAATAAAATACGCAAGCACTTTTCTTCCGCCACTATTTTTTATTATTACCATAGGTTCAATTAGTTTTCAATTTTTATTTCTTTCCAAACTATTGGTTGCATTTGAATGTTTTCACAGATCTACTATTGAATAGGAGTCACCTAATATGAGCTCGAATACAACATTAATATTACTCAGTCACCAATGATATGCTTTATGAATTGCCGGTCAGACGATTTTGCTATTTGTTTTTCTCATGACATTTTTCGGGAATTTCGGTCGTTTTATATTTTTTTTCTTCCAGTTTGGATACGATAAGAATGTGTTCAATGTATTTCTATTTCTATATCATCATAATGTGATGATGTCGCAAAGATTATTGATAATATTCATTTTCGTTACAATTTAAAATTTTTTGTTTCGGCGTTGATAATTTTTCACGATGTTGCTAGTTGATGGAACTGAATGATTTTACTTGTTCTTCAAATTTTCAAGAGTTATGTTTTTGGGCGATATGGATATATTTTAGTGCATTTGGTGTCTTCCTGCTCTGAAATGTAACTCGATTATTTTCATGAGTGGTGTGCGCATGAATATTTATAACCTGATACTTACCCATAAGTTCTATTGTTATAATCATTTAGGGAATATATATACTTCGCAAAATGTATTCATAACACATTGAATATTATTTCATGATTTTCTTCTCTGTCTGTTCAATATCTCCTGTAACAACTCATGATGCAATGAATCGCTTGGTACTTGGGTTATTATTTATTTGAAATAATAACTGCTCATACTCCATAGGGTATAGCACATTCGTAGAATTATTTTGTTTTTCTCATATAGTGCTTGCAGAAATTCATACGTCTTCATTTTAATTCTCCAATACTCGCCAAACAGTGTTAGATAGAGATGCAGGAGAAAACAACCCCCTTCAACTACTTTTTCTAAAGTGTATTGAAATAATGGTGAGTTAATTATTTAAAATTTCTCAATCTGTCAAAACTTTTCCTGTCCTCGCTCAAAGGGATTATATATAAACCCCTTCACTTTAAAATGCTATAATTTCTCGAATGAAGTTTACATTCACAATAAAATTCCTCTCAATTATCGTTAGAATTGAAAACATTTTCAATGCCGTTAATTCACAGAGAACTAAATATAGTCGAAATCCGACGTCGTCTCAATTCTCTCATAGTCTTTCAATTTCTCATTTAATCTTTTGTTTTTATTTCCAATATACCAATAGAAATTTCTTCTTCCATTATTTTTAAGCTGTTAACATTCAGCGAAAGATATAAAAAACATCAAAGATATTGTGTTAGAATAATATCTAACATACATTATCGTAATTTCAATTGAAACTGAAAGCAGTTTATAATTCCACTCTCGCAATTAACGATCTTACAATTTTCATCTACCTACTTATAGTCATTAAAACTTGTGTTTAAATTACTTTTTTTTTTATTTCGTTGCGCATTCACTGTTTTTGATCTCACTCTTTTTGTTTTTTGTATTTTTTTTTTATTTTCTTTAGATTATTCCTCTTTAATCGATGATAATAAGTTTTTAACATCAATTGTTCACATACACATATCAAGCGTGTTATTTTAATTACTGAAATTCGGGAATACAGCTGCTATGTAGAGTATGTACGCATCTATAGGTATATATATGTACATATTTAATCACGATGTATACACTAGGATTGATTACTTTATGGGCGGAACTTGGCAAAACAATTTTTAGATCAAATGAAAACGCGCACGTGTTAAGAATAATAATCAAAGTCTCAAAACGTTAATAATATTTATAGATATGTCACATACAGATTCATCTCTAAATTATTGCAGGTGTGTGAAATTTATTCATCAGATAAATCATGCGGTTGAGAAAATTAATTCAAAAATATAAAAACATAATTTCGACGCCTGCATAATCAATGATTTTTCAATTAGATAAATATGAAATTCAAACTCGTGATAATGACAATGAAGTGTGTGATGTGTGTTGGTGATAAATAAAATAGAATCATGATGGGATTCAAATGAATTGTTTGTCTGTCCATTTAATTATCAATACGATAGCAGTGATATAAATGATTTTTAAAAACATACACATATACACATATGTGCGTATGTATGAATACATATCCTAAAAACGTAATATGGCATTACAATGATTGCATTAACTCAAATATTATGGCCTCGATGTCATGTGAAGAATTGAATTCACAATGATCACTTACATCATTATACATAGCTTCACGTTAATAAATTCATTTTAATTTATAATTATTTGTTCTTATATTTTGAATTTCTTCCTTCTTTTATTTTCATTTTTAATGATACGCTAATTTTATCACTATATTTGATATAGTATGAGAATCGATTAATACAATTGAAGTATTTACAATATTCATGAAACTTAAATGTATGTACGTATACATTATCATGTATATTTATACACATATATTATATAATTCGATATATGGACTACCTAAAAATTGAGGAAAATTTTGTTCTCTTACTATTACTTTTCTCTTTTTGTTTCTGTGCTTGTTGCACTTTCACACATTGCTTTTAACATCCCATCTTTCAAAAAGACTCAAAATGAGATTGCGTATGATAAAAATGGATATTGCGTTATTTATTTTCCAATGTACGGACGTGCTTGAAAAATAACCTCCAAACAATTGATTATTACTATCATTAATATTATTAATATCATATTGCTGTTAATTGCTGAATAATCGAATTAATTAAGCCTTGGACTTTTGATGGAAACACACTAAAGAATACCAGTTTATGTGTGTTCTAAATCCGAAAAATGCATCTACTTAATTGAATTATATTTATAGAAGTAAAAATTCTCTCAAAGTTAGCTATTGCTGGTGTTTTCAACTATTGACGGATTGCTATTTCTCTCGCTAAAGAATTGGTGTTTATTATTATTCAATTATTTATTTTCAATGTACTATTCCATTTTGGTGTGCCAAATGCAAAAAATTTACACATGGCAAAATGCTGATGTTTGTTCAAAGCCTATGTCCATTGTTCGAAGCGAATTTGTATTTTTTTTTTTGCTTCGTCCTGTATTTAAAAGCTTTGAAATTACGATAGCGCTGTTCTGTTTATCTCCCTTTCGCCATGACCTTTTTCACGATGTCCGTATGTTTTTATATTTCCTGAATCATCTTACTTAAAGTCAGCATCAATTGATGTACTTCTCCGAGCAACTTTTATAGAATTTTACGGGTGTTGTTCGTTTAGGCCTCGCATCATATATCTATCACACAAAAACTCATTGGAATACATCTATTTGTTGAGTAAATATATGCAACGCATCCATACATATTAGTCATCGTTCAGGTTCCATTAAAACACCGCATGGATATTTTGATTCTTATTTTTCTGCCATTCACTTTCAATAGCGAAAAAATTGAAAAAAGATACCACGACTGAGAGAAAAAAAATGATCAACTGGACTTCATCAATTATCTTTATATGTGAAACCAAAATATATAATTATGACTGAGATGTTGTGAGTATTCATATAATCAATCGAGACATCGATCAATTAATTCATTTTTCTTTAATCAGTTGGGAATGTATCGTGAAAGATAAATTTTATGTTATTTTTATATTTTTATTTTAACGATGACACATTGAACATGCACGCAGACATACGAGGTGATTTGTTATCTTTTATCTAGTTAGCCTAACGCGGGTAAATGAGGATACAGCGGATCAAAGCTGAAAGCTTCAATAGTAAACTAGGTAACAAGTTTTTTGTTTTTTTTTGTTTTTTTTTGTTTTTCCATATTCCCCACGAACAAAAAATGTCATCCTATAATCATATACAATAGTATATGTAACAGTTGGTCTCAGTCACGGCCATGTGTTCCACGTAATCATTAAATGCTTTTTTCATCACTTTTTTTTCATCATTTAAAAGACCGTTAACGCGCGTTGGAACTTCCAATGGCTCCACATCAATCAACGTAATTGGTGTTCTTCCTTGTATAATCAACAGCGTACCTGTTGACCATCAAAATGCTTTCTAACTACGTAAAATAAGAATAAAAACGAACTCTATATATCGATACGTTTTCTGTTCCGATTTTTTTTCCTTTTTCAACAAAGCAAAATGATTGGAACGAAAACAATGTCGAAAATTAGCCTACGGAATTTATACAAACTTCCCACTAGGAGAACACTGTAGTAAAGGAATATTTACATCGACAGAGCTGGTTGATGTTATGAGATTTGCAAGTTCTATTTCTTTCTCGTTCAACCATATTTCAGACACGCAATGACACTAAATCTCTAGTTACGAGTTCTATCTGCAACTAACTGAGGATTTTCATATCTAATATTTCTATTATCTCTGTTCGTTTCTATTTCCTACTTCTCTTGTTTCTTTCTAAATTAAAATTTCGCAATTTGGCATTAATTTTTCTCTGACTGACATTGCGCTTTATTATATCCACCCGACTTACGATGATAATTCTCCCATCTTTGTCCTCGTCATCATAATCATTAAAATGAAAGATCAACCTCACGGAGGTTCACATATTGATATACTTAAGAATTAAATATAAATTATTTAAAATGATTCTCGATGATGATATAAACCCTTCACTGATTTTACAACATACTGCAGCCGAAAAATTCCTCACATACACACTTGAATTAATTATGTGCTGAATGATTTATTCCCTTTGTGTTTCGACTTCATCGTGATGTTACGCACGCAGTGAAAGGGTTTGATGTACTCTAGTTTTGTGGTTGTGGTTTTTTGCCTCCACGTGGTTTGATGCTCTCAGATATTTGCCACATTGCTTCTTCACAAAGAAAGTCACTGAAGTTGTTGAAAAACGTAATAATACGTTCATGCTTCTTGAATGAATACGTGCTACACAAAATAAAGACGAAAGTTGAGAAAAAAATTCGTCTTAACTCTACATGAACTTTTTATTTGGAAAAATTGCTGCTCACCCTTTTTTAAATCTCTTCATATTCTCGACAATATTGAACTGTTGCCATCGTTTCGAAAAATTTATCGTACCGTCAGGCAACAAATCACTATTACCTATATGTACAAATGTCAGATCTTGAAGAACTAATCCTCTGGAAAATTGAATAGATAGAATTAGATCAGGTCGATAAATGCCAAAAAATATCAAAAATGTTCATATCGATATGTAATACTTACATGTACGGTATGCAAGGCGGTTGCGTTTCCGCAAGTGCTTGCCTGTACGCTCTAAAACTGCTTGAGCTATCAATCAATGCACAATATTCTTTCAGTCCTTCAGTAATATGTTTTTGCCATTCGAGTCTTCGTATTGGTGCACTGTCCAAAGCCGAGAGTAATGCGAGATAGCTATTGAAATTATTTATCTTTCTCAAGTGTTTCATTATCTTGATAAATTTCACTACGTATTTTTCTCTATCTTTTGCTTCATTCTCCATTCTATGTTCAAGAATTCTTGATCTTGCCCAGTAAGACATTTTATTGAAGTGTTCAGTGAAACGCGTCAAGTTCGGACTTCTCTCCTCATTTTGTTCTTGTGCCCACACTAACACTTCAGGTATTTCAATTTTCATGAATAATTCAGCATCAAGCAGTGTCATTTGCTCAGCAATCTGTTCACTCTTGAAGTCAAGTAATGACGCTTGTTTAGTTGATACGCTCAATGATGATAAAATTGGCTGGGTGGTTTGCAATTGTTTCATAGTATGTTTTTCTAATATTTTAACACGCAATGCT
The DNA here is from genome assembly GCA_018881525.1 of Meteorus sp. PSUC_FEM 10030008. Taxonomy (NCBI): domain Eukaryota; kingdom Metazoa; phylum Arthropoda; class Insecta; order Hymenoptera; family Braconidae; genus Meteorus; species Meteorus sp. PSUC_FEM 10030008. The sequence goes on from JABMBR010003197.1 coordinate 15,069, forward strand.
TTTGCCATTGTTAAATCACCACTGCATACCAATTGCTGTACGAATTCCATCAATGTGTGCAGCAATACGTCATCAAGATCCGATGTTCTAAACAATTAAAAATATTCTCTTACAAAAATAATCTCACCAACGTGGTCATTGTCCGTTTCTCTACTGGAGATTACTCACGTTAAATCACTAACGACACGGACAAGTAGGGAGAAAGCTTCTCGTGCCGCACGTTGTTTCACCACATCCACCGAACACGAAAATCTCTGATGTCGTCTATGTAATTTCTGAATTAATTCCAATGGTGACATGAATGTCCGATACGTTGTCAAAAAAGCTTCCTGATACAGGAAATCTGTAATGGGAAATACACGAGAAAATTATTCCATTTATTTCTTTTTTCCGTTCATATTTTTATCTATTGAACCGAAATTTTTCCAGGGTTGAGCATGATGTAACAAATTACCAACCTGATTCTTTCTCGTCTATTGCAGCATGAAATTGAATCAAATGATTATTCATATATGTAGAACAGTGGATATATAAAATATTTCATATACAATATCAAATATATAGAGGAAAGAGGATGAAAAAAAAAAAAATTACCATGTTTATTGGCTTTTGTAGCGTGAACGAGTAGCGCATCTGGGTGTCCACCGCGAATGTCAGGACCATCTTCTTCCGGCTTTTTGAACACTAAATATTTACTGATATCCAATTCATCCAACAAACCCTCGTCTTGATCAATGTCACGCAATTCCAGAGTATTATCGTCGATTGACATATTGGATAGGGCATTGCTTGCAGGTCTTGATGACGATCGTGACACATCCAATGTAATGTTATTATTATTATTGTTGTTGTTGTTATTGTTGTATGCCATAGTCACTGGCGATACATTATCTTTTTTCTCCGTATTAATGACTGGCTCCACCTTAATTTCTTTCACTGGTGTCGATGTTATAACTGGATTCGGTGTTGTGTGAATGCTATGAATACTAACTGTTGGTTTTGGTGAAATTGGTGGGGGTGTCATATTGGATTTGATTGATCGCGATCTCTTTGGTGGTAATGCCGGCGGTAGACTAGAGTTGTTTGTCATATCCTTCAATGTTGGGCTCATGCTGATCGATATACTACGACAAAGGAAATGCGAAGGAAAAAAAGATGTGACAGAATATATTATATTGATCCTTTTTTTTGTATAAAAAAATTTTTCCACTCACCTTGTGCCATCGTGTAAACTAGTCACTGTATGTACCATTGAGGAACATGATTGAGTTGTAGTGAGTGCCATTTCATGCTGTTGCCATTCTGCTTGCATTGAATTGTATGCAGCAACCGAATGTCGTGTGCCCAATCCGGATATGAAGTCGTTACTGCTGTGCGAGCAGTTTCCAAACATTTCCATATACGCCATTACTAGAATTGTCCCAAAGTTTTGTACAATGTAATACCATTATAACTGACGTGTTAGAGAATTGAATTGGTGCAAATTAATTTTATTGGGAACTTTGTAATGCATATGTGTGTCTGATGATTTTTGTGTGAAATTGTTTAATCTCTTGAATTTATTTTATTATTAATTCGAAATGTATCCTATGAAAATTTAGTTAATAGAATAATTAAAAAATTTCTTCAACAAGCTCACTCACTGATGTGTGCATGAAATCTCACAAACAACATGGTATTATTGTGTCTCGTTAATGAACCAGCTATTAAATTCTTGATTCTTCCGTGTGCGCACCCGCGTTCGCGCGTTTCAATAATTACGTAAACACTCGACGCTTATCATTCAGTTAATAATAGGTGTTATTGAGCCAGCGATAAATGCCCGGAGTATTCGCGACTCAACTGTTTCATTATCAGCGTATTGTTCCCATCACTGAGTGAACAAGAGACCAGTTTAATTTTCAAACAGTAATAAGAAAAAAGAAACCCACGCGCACGGAGACACAGTGGGTCGAGGACGTTTTTTTTACGTTCAACTTTATAATAACCCGACTATGATATAAAAAAACGTAACGAAGAAAAATTGCGATCGTCTTGTTGAATAAATGAAAATGTCTTTTTTAGAACCGAACTTCTCTTATATATTTCTGTGTCTCATTAAATTTATATCGGCACTGCGTAAAGAATATCAACGTGACACGCATTTTATTCATTCCTCACATTGTGAGTGACAATGTAAATATTCTCACCCACACTCGTGTGCTCTGATGTCGTTATCGTCAACGTAGGTATAAGAAGGAATATCTTCGAGTGGAATACGAGAATAAGAGTGCTACACGTTAATATGACAAATGTCGAAGATCATGCAGCGATATGTGAGCTAAACTGATATTTTCCATCATAGCGTCATGTAAATTCGCAAAATCAATTCACGATCATTTGTAACCATGTAAAAAATTCTAATAAGGGATAACAGTAACCATATCGTCAAAAAACTCAAATATGAATGATAAAATTACGACAATCAACACAGAAGAAAGTTAAACCCCAAGCTTGAACGTTGTATTATGTTTATATTATACACAAGTGAAAATATTCCAGATGTTCATAATCAATCTCATGAAAACCAAGGAAAATAAATCAAATAAACAAAATGAAATCATGCCGCAATGTAAAGCCAGAGTGTCAGTCGCGCCCTTGTGTCAACCACGTTTGAGTACATGAACTATGAATATTTTCTTCTTTCCTTTATTGATATTGTCATTATTATTATTACTATTATTATTGTTATTATTAATATTTGTTTATTTAGCGTGAGGATGCTTTGCTATAAGATGGTTTTGAAGTTATTAAACAACACGTGGGCGTGATCCCACTTACCGGAATATGCCACTGATTGGAACACTGGGGGATACAAAATATATACGTCAGTTTATGAAACCTATCACAATTAATATTGTTTAAATTATATTTGAGAAATATTTTATGAATACGACGATGCCGCAGACGATTGTGCGCGATCACGTACACACAATCATATACTGATTGGCATCAAGTTTTACTTCTTCAACGCAAGATCAAGTATTTAAATCATCTGCGCGCAACGTCGGTTGGCTATAGCTATTAATTTTTTTTCTCCTGCGTTTTTTTTCTCATTCCAACGAATAATTGGCAGCAGTTGAATAACGATAAAAACTGAATTTCAACGTGTGTATTCATGTAGATATTCTTTACTCAAACATTGCCAATATATTCTCTTATCAGAGCACAGTGGTATCACTTACTGTGGCGTTTTTTAAGGGGCAACGGCGGTGGTTTACTCGCGTCTGGGCTGTCGCTTGATACACTCGTGTGTAAACTGCACGTTGATAAATGTTCATTTTCTGGTACATTGTCGTATTGTGATGGTTGACGTTCTTTTCTTCTTTTCGATCTTTTTTCTGGTAACGCCGGTGGTATCCCATTGGATTCCAGCAACGTTGGATCAATTTCCTGGAGGTGACAGAGCATAATTACAGGTGTGAATGAATGATTGATGAATTAGTATGTTATCCTGATGGGGAAAGTTCTATGGTAGATCATGTGACCTAGTTGGGTATATGAGTGAATTATGAATGTAAATGATTGCACACAACACCCACATTTACCAATTTTTCCAGCAATGTTGGATCACCATTCCCGCTTATGCTGGTTTTAGTGATGGTACTCTTGGTACTTGATGTCGTTTGATGTTTTGTGGTTATTGAATTTTCATTCTCCATCAAGATTTTTTGTTGTGAGAATAGTTGTTGCTGTTGTTGCGAGCTAAATGTCTGTGAATTGTAGCTAACGCTACTTTGCTGTGACGATCTCTTGGATGTTAGACTGGAGGCGGTGGTATAACTTTGCGATGAACTACGTTGCGAGTGCATCGACACAAAACCGGATTCATGCGTTTGCGTTGACAGTCTCTCCATTTTACCCTCGATACCTAAAAGAGTACGACGCACATTATCATCATCATCATGGAATGACTCATTGCGACCAAAAAGGTCGCAACAACTTCTTGTCGTATTGGCAAGAAATTTTTTCACTTTGTGCCACCAATCACGGAATCGTAACATTTTTTATATTCACTGGATTAAGCTGATCCGTGAAAATCGCAGAGAGAATAAAAATTTGTGGCTGTTTTAACAGATTTCGACAGTTTTCACATTCCGTTTCGTTTTATTTTTTAGTTCACTTTATATCGTGTGGAGGTGTACGGAATACTGTCCAGTTTGTGTAGGCGAGGTCACATCATGTGCGCCCACTTCCACGACCTCAAAAAGCTATTTGAGGGTTCAAGCGTAAATTTAGGGATTTTTGTTTTTTTTTTCATTTCCTCAATTGCGATTTTGTTTCATACTTTTTTCAAGCTTTTTTGCTCCATTTCATTTTTATTCTCTCATCTATTTTTGCAGCACCAGACATCAACGCAATGCGCGACGTGACAGAGATTTATTGCGATGCAACCGGATGTTGCAATGCACAAGCTCCAATACTTTTTTAAAGTAACAAACACTCACCAGTGAATGGACCTAATATTTCTTGTGGCGTCTGTTGACCCAATAACATTGTACTAGGAATACTTGTCTCAGATCCGTCCCAACCAGAGCCATTATTCGTTCCATTAACTTGTAATCCTGATTTAAACAGAAAAAACAACACCCACATTACTCAATAAACCCATTTTTTCCTAATTAAAAAATTCCTACAGTTGTAATCCTCAGTTTACAAATGGTTGAAAGAGTTACGTTAACGTTAGATCAATTAGCGTGCTCAAATTAATGGAGCGCGTCAAATAGTAAATCAAGAATTGAAAGCTCGCACCCAAACAGATATTCCGCAAATCCGCAAATATTTCATCGAATTTCTGGCGATCGTTCATTAAATATTTCCTCCTTTCCATAATTATCACATATGAATGAATGAAATATGAAATGATACACTTTTATCGTCTAGCACAAGGAATAAATCTTTTTTAATCGCTGTCTCTCCCGATAAGTAGCCGTGGGTGCAGTTTCACTTTCAACGAAGTTCCAAACCCGACTGACTGCCTATAGACTAACTGGTCGCACGACAACCTCTGGTTCAGCATTTACTGCTGACTAATCGCTAAACCCGCGTGGCATCGCTTTTTTTCTCTCTCTCTCCCTTTCGTTTATATATTCATATGTGAATGTTTTTCATACTGGGACTGGAGTCTCAATGAATAAGACACAGTTGTCTGTTCTTGAAATGATACGTCAACACCAACGCAAAAATTTTTCTTGCACAATTAATTCTTTTTAGTTGAAATAAAGAGGCGTAGTGATAGAAGTGATGAATGTAACGAGCCTTGCGAGTTCAATTATCACCTCCACAGTAAACGCGCAATTTTTCATAAATGGAAACCGTCACACTAGTAAAATAAATTAATAAGCAAACATAAAATCAAACATTGAAGAGAAATTTATCGATTTTTACTTCCATTACCATGAATTGTTGCCATTAAACTGAGATCCATGCTATCATTCAAAGACTCATCGTTTGGTCCCATAATTGCACGTATTTCATCCTCATCTCTCGAGTGATTCAATGCTGAATCCAAACTTCCAGCTGATGCACTAAGTAACGACGATGAATCCTCTGGGGATCGACTCCTCAATGAGCACCGATCCAAACTTGAGGCTAAGAGGCCATCAGACTCGTCCAACAATTGTTGTGCTCGTGTTCGTCGTTTTGGTGGTAAAGGAGGTGGAGTTGCTGATGAGCTGTTCTCCTCTGATAAACTTATGTTCGTCCTACGGAAGTTTGACAGTTAATTCTCGTCCATACAATTATTAGTTCGAGTTTTCAATTATTTTTATAATTATAATTCCTCTATTTTCACGTTTTCATTTCTTGTTCCTTCTTACGTTTTCTCAATTTAATTCAAACATGAAACCTTTCTGTATTCAGCACGATTGCACTGCTGTGTTGTTCATTATATGTACCTGTCTGGAAGTGGTGGTTTTGGTGGTGGATCTGAATCCCTGAGGATTGACTCTGAGCTATGAGAGCTGCGAACTAAAGTGGAGGATGCCGCAGTCTGTTCGAGAATTTGTCTCTCCCTTGGTGTCAGTGGAATGTCTGGTAGAGAATTCCGCTGTGCGGTTAGTTCAGTTCCATAACCTGATGTTCTATATAAATTCACAGTGAAATTTGATGCATGAATGAATAAGTATGGAAAGAATTGCAGTGTACATAAATAATACAAAGTGTTATTTTATTGTCTTTTACCTGTTGTTTGTTGTAATAGGCGGTGGTTTTTGTCGATTTGTTATTTTCTCATGTGCCAAAGCGACAAGATTTTTCACTGCGTCCTCGACTAATCCTATTACGTGGGTCACGTTCTCAGTATCTAAAGCTGGGCACGGTGCAGATTGATCGCCATGCAACAGCACGTCGTCACAAAGTTTTAGAAGTTGCGCGAGCGCTTGATAAACTTGATTCGTTGCTGAACCCAAGGTTGAGCTAACAAAGTGTGAAAAATAAATATGATAAATAAATGATGAACAATATTATATTATTATTTAAACAAAATTTTCAAACTGATTATTTATTCACCAGCCGTTATTATTCTCACTTTTATTATTTTTATAGTTCCCTCTAGTTTCAAATTCAATTTCAAGTTTGTGAAACTCAGATTCAATTGTAAAACTCGGCATTATTTGCTTTTCAATGTCTGATTATGACTTGTAACGCTCCTCATCCCGGGGTAGCAACTGTAGTTTTCATTTGAGTTGAACGAATAAATGTAATATCAGTCTAGCAAAGTTTGAAGAAAAATCTCAACTTCTGATTCACCAGAGTTCTTGAACTTTAATTTTTATTTGTGAGTAAACCCATATAAAAAAATTGAATTACCTGTTCTCATAGAGAAGGTATGACTTGAGGACAGTATGAATAGTTGTGACAGTATCAAGCACAATAGTTCCATTGCCAGGCAACATTTCCAATTTTTTCTTCGAAACAACATCACGAAAGTGCAACAAAGCAAGTTGAACTTGTCGTACATGTATGTGAAGATCACGCAAAGGATTTTTCTCAATACTATCACCAACACCTGGTGTTTTGTCACGTGGTGTTCTCGGTGATGATGGTGAAGCAGCACGCGTTGTCATTGCACTACCACCACCACCAAATCCACCGCCGGTATTTACTCCTGGAGAACGCATTTGTGAGAGTTTTTCAAGGAAGTCTTCTTTGAAGGAGCGTGCGCGACGGGCGAGTTTGCCGCCACGCACTTTCCCACTCGATCGTTCTTCGACCTCTGTAACAAATAAATAAAGAGGCAATTGATTATCTCAAATTGGATACAGAGTTATCAACTAATCTATCAATTGATATCATAGAGCGTACAATTTTCACTCTAATCATCTCATTTTCTCACAATAAATTCGTGGACATCCCTACAAACTCACATTAACGACTTTCCCGTCACCCAACATCACCTCTGAACGATAAGAATTTTATAATGATTAATAGAATGGAACAAAAAGTAATTATCCCCCATGTGAAACATCCCACTGCCAACCATTAAGCTAAGTATGATAAATTTTATTTTTCATCTCCGAATTAACGAACAAATTTGTGGACACAAGAGATTGAACCACAACGGAAGCAGAATCACTCCTGGCACTATGCCCAATCACGCTTTCTTATCCGACTGCTGGCACCACTATCGCATAGGGAGAAAAGAAAAAGTAGAACGTGTAAGAAATAGTATTCCAAGACGATGGGAGAAACAGCATTGAAAAACGTTGCCAACACACGTGCAACCATATTTATCCTTTCTCTCTCTCCACACCCATCAACAATCGATAATAATTTTAATAAACATCGTATCAATACAATCCACATCGACACAATAAACAAAAGATTTTGACTTTATTCACCAAAATCAAATTGACATTTTTTATTTTATTCATGTCATATAATGAATGGCAGTTGTAATGGTCGAATTAAAAGATTGACAATTGACAGATACACAGTACAGAGCGATAGTGCGGAAATGGGTGAAAGAGAGACGACTAACAAGAGAACGAGAACAAAGCCAGTGTAGGGCACTGAAAATCCCATTTAATTGCACGATCGACGTCGATCCCATATCCACCATTCCACGTAACATACACGACACCCTCTCTCCCTTCCTCCCTTGCTTATATATTTATATAGCAGGACCGTGTTCATTGTTTACCCCGACGTTGCTGTAAACATGACAATGAATCGAAATGAAGTCAGGACGTCCGTTTTCGTGGTCGACCTGATGGGCATATAAAACAAGTGGAAATAAAAAATGAATTCAAATAAAATATTAACCGAAGAACGCATTTCATTATTTGTCTGACAACTCTAAACAAATATGAGTGGTATACGCTGGTGTAGAACTTCTGCATTTTCCATTGCTCTCAGATTCATAACGAAATTGCAATTTCATTTAATTGAACTACCACCGCAATATTCACAATTTTTTTATTATTTTTTTTTCTTCCATTTCAAATCAACCAGCACATTCACTTTTATTATTTCCTGTTCATACACATTCGATTTTGCTAGCGTTGTGCACACACGATCACGAATTCTATTAGAAACTTTTTCATTCGAGGACTCTTGAGAAGGGAATGGAAAAAAAAAATTTCAAGGGAAAATATGCGAATGGGAATGGACAAGTTTGTTGCCCGCGAGCATTTGCGATTTTTTATTTTATTTTTATACATCCCTTTACCCTGTTGCCCTCTCCTTCATATAACACTCGATGAAGCATTGAGAGATACTTCCTATAATTCTATACATGGATAACCAAACCATACGAGCATCCAACATTGTAAAATAAGTGAAGTGTGTGTGTTCATGTGTGTGTTCGATACATTGAAGTGAATGAGAAAGCATTGCACGAACGATGTATATACGCGAGAGGGAAATCAAGTTCTATTCACGAATTCGGATTGAAACTCCAATCAGGCGTGATTTTGCCAAAGGCAGAGGATGCAGTGGGCCTGGATAATAGACGAGAACAGTGAGGGAGGATGAGAACGCGGTGTTGGAAATAGAGGATGAAAGTGGAGATAGAGAATGGGAATAGGGAAGCGATATGCAAATTGCCATGATTGACTGGCTCCAATGGATCCTGCTCTGATCGAACGTCTCTCTTCTCTATTCCCTTTGTATATATCATCACCTGATCGTTGGCAATTTATATTCAGTGACTAATTTTTATTTTTTACTTTATCTTCACATCCACCAATCGTTTGACAATAAGATGAGAAAAATAATGCACAGGATTAATTTATTCGTCACGAGAATTAATCGCATTCAATACACCACGGGTCAATAATTTCATTTCAGTTCATTAGATTTTTTAATATTTTTCACGATGAACGATTTGTAGTGGCGAATTCCAAATTCAATTCTAACTCGGCACGGAATTCAAATTCACGTTTTTTTTTTTCAAGGAACACTAACGAAACATTGTTGGATTGAAAACAAAAATTGCAAAACTCTTCTTTTCACCAAACTTGAATGGAAATAAAATAATTCTGTCATTTAATTTGACAGAAGATTTCAATCAACGTCGATTCGACTTTGTTATAAACCTGTAGAACGTATCGTGAAGTTTTAAACAATGGTGTCAGGTTGAGTATCAATCTGTCAATCACATGAGAACAAAGTTTCATTTATACCTGTTATCTATATTTTCAGTGTGTGAAAATCACACACATTTATATCTGTATATAAATAGGGATGTAATGGGGATGGTGTGAAATATTTTTGGCAACTTTGGTGAAATGTCTAATGTGTATTGGTCGGGGTTTGTGATCAAGTTTAATAAATTCATAGTTGAATATCGATTTTCATTGAGAAACTTATCATGAAGCCAATGTTCTTGTCATATACATAGGAAATAAATTGTAGTGGAGATGTGATAAGAGCGAAAATGGAATGAGAACGAAGACAAGTGCAGATAGCAACAGGGATAGCATGAAATAGATGGGAAACAGAGATAGAAGTCAGTGACAAGAAGTAATTAAAGCGTACCATCACTGGTTTTAACTAACTCATCAACTTTCATTCATTTAATTCGTCGCCCGGAAAATTATTTGCACTTCACAGTCATTAATAATGGATCTTGTCTTTAATTAATATAATTGATTTTCACAATATACATATGAATAAATATATGCGCATTTATCTATATGCTTTATTCATCTGTTAATTATGTTTATTCATCGGTGGGCAAAATAATCAACCACCTCAATTATTATAATTAAATTATCCTACATTTAACTGAGAAAATAATAATTTACTCATGCAATATTAATTTATCCATTTTTTTTTAATTAAAAATGTGATATTTAAATATTTATTCAGAGGTGCAGAACATTTTCACATTCAATCGAGCTCTATCATGATAATAACTAAAGATAAGGTTAAGACCGGACAAAATCAAACGCATTAAATAATTAATTTCAAATATTTACTCATCATCAACAGAGAGATTATCATCACCCCTTCTTTCATGAATTAAAAAATTGCTGACTCTTTTTCTCCAGATCAAACTACTTAATAATAATCCCCGAAGATTTTTAGTGAAACTTTTTGCACGGACGATGAAGAAGCAAGTTGGGTAAACAATATAAGCGGCCGAGCAGCAACAGCAAAACCTCCTGTTCTTCAATATATCTATATCTCTGACGATCAATGTGCAGCTGTGCCATCACCAACACACACTTTCACCACCAGAACATCTACACACAGTTTCAGTTTTATGCTAATTTGTTTCTACATTTAGGTATAAATGAAGAGGTGGAAGGAGAACGCGGGTGAAAACTTATCGCACTTGCACGTTTGCTGCGTCCCAATGATAACGCTGTTGATGGGAGAGAGCTGTAGCGATGGCATCAGATATAGAACAGCATTAATTATATGCACGTATGTATATATAAACGTATACATAGATAATGAAGTGAGAGAGGAGTGAGAGGGTAGTGAGAGAGTAGGTTAACGCCGTCGTGCACCGTTCATAATGATGTCATTAATTTTGACTCACATGTACATATATAACATACTACGATATATTCTCATGGGGTATTTGGTGATCGATAATCGAGATGTGCATCTCTCGCCTAACCAACATCAATGTTAAAGGGGGAGAGTGAGTGAGAATGTAACAGAGAGGTGGAGAATGCCGTATATATTTGGTGGAGTAATAGCAATAGGCGAAGGGATGAAAATGGTGAGTTGTCTGCGGTGAAACTCCGCACCATCCTCGGATGATTTAATGCAGCTCGCACGAATTTTCACCCGGTTGGAAAATTAATGTATCCGCAAATTAAATGCACCAGAGGTCAATTCTTTCGCAAATGGTTTCCATTAACTCTGGACCCAGTGGTGGGATAATTTTTTTGGTATGAGTTGAATGGGAGAACAGGTGCAGGAACGATGGGTCGTTGGAGAATACAGAGAATGAGATGGGTTGGAATGTTTGCATTTGGGAGGGTCAAGAGCCAGCAATCACACTGGAGATGAAATTGCGTTCATCTGGACGGTAATGAAGGGGGTGAGTGAGTGCATATACATTGAGATACACGCAGACATAGACAAAGGATCTATAACCTATGCGGTGCGTACATAGTCCGTTTCACAATTGCATTAATATGGAAATACCGTTGATTTGCAAGGGTGCTTTGGACTGTGTTGTATAACTGGAATTTCAAATGGTCGTTGAGAGTGGAGTGGAATTATTTTTCAAGAATGTTGAAAGCAAACTTGGACAGAATGATTATTTTGTGTGGAGGAATTCAATTAAGCAGGGTGGAGTTATTTGAAAATATCTCAGATGAAAATGATGAAACGTGGGATTATTTTTCTCAGAATTTTTTTCAATGATCTTTTAGCCAATTTCGGTGTGGGGAAAATTCGGTGATTCAGCTGAGATCATATCGTAATTCTGATTGGATGGAACTCTTCAAGCGTGTTTGGCATGATCTTCAATGCTATTTCCTTTCGAATTGAGAGATGTAGATATGTTTTTATAGTCGAGAGATTTTCATGATTTTTATGAGAATCGTTTGGATTAGACAGTTGAATAAAAGATAAAAAAAATATTCGGCATTACAATACTTTGGTTTTTCAACAATCCATCCGTTTTACAAATTGTAGTGAATTGAAATACGAGTGGGATGAAAGTTCTGTGAACCCGATCTATCCATTAGTTTTTGAAATATCATGTCAGCAAGTTGAAGAGGCAGTTTGAAGAAAAACGAATTTAAACTTCTCAATGAGAATCAACGATGAATCTCTATAACTTGTATCAACTCTTCAACTTTTTCGACAGAATCATTTCAAATACATTCACGATAAAAAAAAAAATACCGAAAACCCGTAGCAAGAAAAAAAATTGCGCAGCTAATTGCTACAAAATCTCATCAAAGAAACATAAATCCAAATAAAACATTTCAACACCAATTCATTAATTAATTTCTTCCTATCGTCTGTTCCCATAACAAAATCTCTTATCCAAAATTAATCAATGTCGACTTTTCCTCTATTCATTATTGCCTTCATCCTTCACGCTGTTATGTTCAACTATAAAAATAAAAGAGAAATGAAAAAGAAAATAAAAAAACAGGAAAGAAAAGTGGCAACAAATGTGCTCACTGAGCTTATCAATCTTCGTTCGAACTAACTCTTCAAGAATTTTCCGTTACGTTCTATACACATACACCTAAACACTGACTATATTCAATGAAAGGAAGAGCAAAAGAGAGAGGATGGGATGAGTGATTGCTTTCGAGACGTGGAAATTTTCACGAACGACGAGATGTTGAAGAGTAACTTTTGCAAATGCTCGTAGAAAACTTATCAAGAAGAAAATATCTGTACGAACCGATGCATAAAGGATCCAATGAACTATATATATATAT
>JABMBR010003208.1:0-27975 GCA_018881525.1 Meteorus sp. PSUC_FEM 10030008
ATCACCTGAGGATTTCATCGCAAAACATCGCGAGGCACTGGAAAGTCTCTACGTCTCCGAACGATTGCATCTCTGGATAGACTTAACTTTTGGCTACAAGTACGACAGCGCTCTTTTACCACGTGGCTATGGTTAGGGATTGACTGGCAGAGATCCAGATAAAGAAGTACCTTTCGATAGACCTACGCAAAATCAAACATTTCAAAAAAAGTTATCGTAAATTTTCAATTATCTGTTTACAATGATTTTTTTTCTGTTCTTCTGCTTGTGACACAGATTATCAGGTGCAGCAGCAATTAAATCGAAGAATGTTTGTCTACAACTCGTGGACAATCATACGAGTTTCACAAATTCAGGTGTAGTTCAACTATTCACACAACCGCATCCACAGAAAATTGTACCTTCGCCGTATTGGAGTAAAGCTGCGCCGCGATTGCGTAACTTGATCCCAAAAGTGTCAAGTAAGTTGTGTACACGATGAAAATTTGATTCCAAACGCGAACTACATCTCGATTTTCGCACTGTAAACCTCCTCAATTATTCTAGAAGCTGATCGATCAACTGAAAAACTGAGCGATGACGAAGGACACAGTTCGGGTTTTGAAGAAGTTGAATCTCCAGTGATGACATTGAATGTGGCAAGATCATCACCATTGGCGCTCAGTCGACTATTAAGCCGATCGCGCGGTTCTTTATTAGCTGGGGAAGAAAGTTCACGAGTGGAAAAAATAACGAGCCAAACGATACAACTACCGAAAGATTATAATCCAGTTTCTACATTGATACAGACGGAAACAACACTTTCATTTATGAACAAAGTTTCACATCACATATATAAACCTGAAATTATGAATCGCAGTGGTTTATCGAATTATCGTCAAATAGTTGCATGTGCCCGAATAAAAGAACAGCAGATACTCGGCTGTTTGATTGTCGAAATTTTTCTACACACCAAATTTCGCGCTACGTGGAATGCTGGAAGGATCTCATTTGTTGGACGCTTAGAGACTTGTATAAATATTTTGAAACAATTTCCTGATGCATTACCAAAGTGTGTGCGTAATGCAGTCAGTCTTCTATTGCAAATTGATATAATTCCGAAAAGTTATGGTATCAATATAGAATCAAGTGAGGGAGTTGATGATAGTCCATTCCGTTATCCCACTGTAACACATATGGGATTACCCCCGCCGTCTGCACATCAATTTTTACAGCCAATATTATCCAATAATTTATATCCGTCATCACGATATTTTCAATATTTATTCAATATCGTTGAAATGTTACAAGAATATAATGATTTGGTACGGGAATTGAACTCTGTTTTACGTGAAGAGGACACATGCGAAACAGTATCCGCGTTGAGAATACAATTTCTTTGCAAAATGAGTGAATGCAAAGTTAAAGCAGTTGCGCGTGAGTTGGAACGGATGCTACCACACGCTGGTACAGTGATGGAATCATCGAGCTTACAGTTAATTGTTCCACATGTCAGACAAATGATGGATGAACCTTACAGTGCCGTATTGGCAGCTTGGTTCTTATTCGAACCCATTGCGAAAGCGTTGGGGCCGAAAGATACAGCTGAAACATTTCTCGCGCCAATATTGAAGTTATATGAGAATGGCTCAATTATGGACAATATGATTAATGCAGAACATTTACCAGCAGCAATGCTGCCGAAATTCCGTACCATGAGACTATATCATCGTACATTCTTATTGAAGCTCATTGTACGTCTTGGATTACGACGATTTCTTGATAATTTTATAACACCGCTGGTGGAAGCTGTCGGTTGTTATCGAGATTATTCACAAGATTCATCGAACACTATGAATTGCCATCGGACTGGGAATTTAAAAAGTTGTGACTTAACTGGAAGTTGTTGCGATGGCGACATAATTCTATCACCACTCGATGAAGACTCATCTGTAGATTCCGAACAAAACATTAACTTAGGTAATATGTCATGTGATACTGAATGTATGCATGAGACTCCAACGATGGACAATGAAGTTGAGGAAGTATTTACAATGGAAACCGAAGAACTGTTATCCCCATTGGAAATAAATAAGCCAGCGAAAGACGCAAATATGGTTTTAAACTTGACTATGATAGATGACATTGCTGATGATGTTGTCAGGGATTCACCACCGGGAATGATCAAGTCACCAACAATAACAATTCCAAAGCCAACTGATACAAAAGGCGCCAAATCGGTTACGGATTTCAACACTATCGGTTGTCATGTGGGAAGTAAAACATCAAGCGAGGATATACCTCTGTCGAATTCATATACTGGTAATGTTACATCGTGTCATCACGTTAGTGGTGAAATGGGTTTGGATACTCCTGAATCGGATCGTCCGAAGCCAACAATCAATATTGAGACCGATATTACACCCGATGAGGAGACTAATGACGAATCTGAGATCAAAAATGATGAATTGCAATGTTCATCTGCACCAAATGAATCTAATGTTTCTGATATGAGTACGGAATCAGTGATTTGGTTATCTCATAGACTAGGCCCAGTTCTAACTGCTCGCTACTTGTCTCGCAATTTATTGCGAATGTTAACATTATGTTACGCAGGCAAAATGAACTTAATGTCAATTGACAATAATCACTGGAACAATGGGCAATTGTCCTGGAAAAAGATGCAGTTGATTGGGGATGTGAATGCAAGAAAAGTTCTCGAATCATTGACAGCGATTGCAAATTTGTACGGTGAACAAATCGTTTTGTTGCAATACTTTGGACACATGGCGGAGTTGTTAACTTTATGCAAACGAAAATTGACACCGAATTTGGAAGGTGGACTGGTATCGTGTTTAGCTTTATTGTCACATATCACACCGTGTCTCAGTGATGCTACATTGATAGACACATTGTATGAAACAATTGTCAAAGCAATCTTACAACCAACCGTCAGGATTCTCTCAACAACCAGATATTTTTTTCCAAGCGGGACAGTCGCACGTATGGCACTGGCTGACAAATATATTGAAGTATTATCACAACTTTCTCTACGAATTGGTAGTGCAACAACAAAAAGTATATTAAGCGTACCGATTCAACGTTTCTTTCTCACGTTCGATAAAGTCTTTGATGATTCTGGTAATCCAACTCATAAAGACCAAGTTCAACCAGAAGCAGATCACGATGTGCAAGTGATAAAAGAACCGATGGTCGATGAGAATTGTCCCAATGATCCACAGCACGGGGCTGAAGTTGGATCCACATCACCAGCCACACCTGAAATAAATGCGACTCCCGGCACCGCCTCGAATGTGGCTATTTCATATTCACCTTCTGCAGTAGACAACGATCCAACCAATCCTCATCGGAACCAGGCATTCGAAGAATTGAAAGCTGTTTTCACATTGGAATTTGCGCACAAAACATATTTACTCTTCTACCGCAATGTGGATGACGGCTTGATGGAGGAAATATTGAAAAATCATCAATTTATCCGTGATTTATGTGAAAAATATGAATCAACAATTTCTTTGAATGATTCTGTGAATATGAACAGATTCAATACATACGACGCGTTAACTGATGAAAAGTTATTGGACAGCGATGTGATTGCCAAAGGTATCGGGAGCTTTGGTAACATCTCATTGATCGGAAACCGAATTGAAGTTGCTGACAATATAACTGGAAATACAAATGTGTCTACGCGAGAATCAACGGCGGTATCAACTGGACGACAGTTACGTGGTAATTGGCTTGCGTATTGGGAACATGAAATTGGTAGACCCGACAAAGATTTAACGTTCAATATGAAACAGATAAAATTGCAAAGCTTCATCGGCCATACTAATACGGTTAAATGCTTATATGTATTAGACAATGAAAATAGTTTCATGAGTGGTGCACGTGATAAAACAGTTAAATTATGGAGTATACGCAGCCAAGGCGATGGAAGTACAGCATCATCGTGTCAATACACATATACTGGTCATAAGAAGTCGATATTGGCATTAAAATTTTTAGAGTCATTAAGATATGCAATAACATGTGATAGCACAGTCCATTGTTGGGACCCATTCATGGGTTCACTGCTTGGCTGTCCAGAGAGTTCTCGACCAGCACCAGTGAACGCATTAGCAACAAGTTCTGCACTCTCCACTGCACTACTGGTTGCCACAACCGACATCACATTACGTGTAATTGATTGTCGAACATTCCAATATGTGAATGAGATGAAAGTTTCGATGAATCCAACTGGTTTAATTCGCTGTATAGCAGTCGCACCCAGTGGACATTGGGTAGCATTGGGCCAAGCTTCTGGTTTCCTAACGATATTAGATATCAGAACAGGGTTAATAATTGCATCGTGGAAAGGTCACGAATGTGAAATACTTCAATTGAAAGCAGTGAACGAAACGACAATAATAAGCTCATCATTAGATCAAACCATCGCTGTATGGAGTGCAATTGATGGTAAATTGAAATTTCTATTGAAAGGGGCTGCTGAACCAGTTCATTGTATGGCGATTTATGAAAGCCAACTTATATCAGGTACAACGGCAAATAAAATTGGTGTTTACACATCAATTGATGTTAATGCATTATTTTCATCATCGAAATTGAGATCTGATTCATTCAAAGGAGTACTAACTGCCATGACTGTGCTACCACTCAATAGACTACTTTTACTTGGTGCCGATAATGGCGCAATCAATTTATTGTGTTGATTCCGTGTGTGATTGATGGATATTCAGTTGTAAATGTATATGGTTTAATATGATTGTTTCGTCAATTAGTTGTGATGAGTATTTCATCAGTCCTCTTTCTCAAAAGCGTACATCGTATTCATAAGTTTAGAATAAGCAGATGAAAGATAATCTTTGGATATAAATTTCAATGTCTTTGTAGCTTTTATTTATTCAATAAATTATTATCCAGTTTCAAAAACATATATGATATCCATTCAAACATCTTATAACTGCATGATTCTTCTTTATATTTTATAAAATATTCATATCTAACGAAATAAATTATGATAAAATAGGAACATCTCATTGCATAGCAATATCTGTACGTGTTTTCAGAACAGTAAGCGCGGATGATGGTGTCAATACAAAAATTCCAATATCAGCCAGTACTTCTTTGGCTGCTTCCTCGTCGTCACTTTCTAGCGCCTCGATCAGGAGCATAGCAGACCCCAGAAGTATATTCAACAATATGCATGACTCGCGCATCCTGATACGGAGAAGAAAAAGGAATTAGATACTAATTGCACGTGTGTTACCATGATATGTATTTTGGTAATACCTACAGAGGAAAATATGACTCCGGTTTTTCGGTATAAAGACCGAATAATGGGAATAAATTTCGCGTGATATCATATTTCAATTGTCCAGCACCACCAGGGTTGAATTGATTCTCAAGCACTACACCCTCGAATAGGTAACGATCAAGTTGTGATGCAATGTTCCGCCATGCTGCGTTGAATAAAGGCAATGATAAGGCGTCATGAAGACGATGTAATCGTACACTGAGCTCTTCAAGCATCGCGCAACCGCTTCGAGTTACAGATAGCGATGCGATTTCTCTTTCATTCTGCATCACAAACCACCTAGAAAGAGAATTACAGCTTGAATTCTTCACACAAAATCAAGGAAATACAACTAATTTTCCATCATGATATTACTTGTCCGTTCTGTAAGGTCTGCTCTTAGCTTTCACCTCAAGCGCAACAGAATCGCTAATTTCGTCCAATAACTCTTTTTCTAATCTTTTCAATAATGCCACCGGATCATCAAATACAGATCCACTTTCTTCAGCGATATCTTCTGCTACATCTCTGCCTTCGTCTGTTGCTTGCTCGGCTGCGTCACATTTCTTTTTGAAATAATGAAGTTGAAGGAATGGCTGGAAAACAGTTCATCAATCAATTTAATTCGGACATCTGAAGATATAAAATTGCACGCGGAAATTACGTACAACTGTATCTCCCCATTCTATCAGTACACTTGATACATAGTATAAAGAATTGAGTATCGGAGGAATCAATGAATTGAGGGGATCTTCACAATCTTGATGTAGTAATTGTAACAAACGAACTCTCCAATCGTCAATTAATTCCAATTGCAACTCTAAAAACTGCAGTCTGCAATATCAGACGAGGTATTAGTGGAACAGTATTATTCATGAGAAGGTGAATGTTAACTTAAAGTTACAATACATATCTTACCGATGACCCGGTTGTGGTAAATGACTATATCTATCAGATATTGTTGTTAATAATGTTAAAAGTGCATCGGCACACTCTGTAACTTTCATTTCATCCAATCCTGATTCATTCATTCGTGCCCATGCAGATGGTGCACTCAATATTGCATCCATTTTTTCCGTGGCATCTGAAATTGAAAAATTGAGAAAAAAGAAAAGAAAATAGAGTATGACGCGATGAAAACATACATTTTTTTTCCAAGTTGATCCACTTGACAAAAATCTGCGCTTGTGTTAATACGAAAACTGTAGCTGGTTGATTTGGCGGGTAGAAAAGTGCCTCACGCAGTTCATGCTCGAATCCAAGTGCTTCATCCACGAGATGTGCGAATAGTGTGTCGTCATATTGGACGACTGGTATATCAGTGTGTAATTTTTCCACGGCCAGCTGCACTAAGGCCCTCATGAACTCTACCTATTATTGATTATATTTATCACTGACCAACCGGCGAACTCCATTACATATCAACACGACGATAAATAAATTTCCAATCAAATCTTCTACCTTCATGTTTATATAATCGAAGCCTGTTGAATCGGCAATGGGTTGGATATTCTTCTCTAACCAACTTTCATGATCTTTGATCCAAGTAAGTATTTGAGTGAAATACCATTCAGGCTTATCCGGACGATTCGTCTGCTTACATCCAGTAAAGTGGAACATGAATCGTTGTCGCAGGGGACGAACGAGAAAAGCAATCGGCAAACACACAGGTGGAAAATCAGCCAGCAAACTTGACTTCACAGTTGATTTAACATTCTCTTGGCTAATAAGTTGATTGATTGTTAAGGACAAATCTGGATGGAAATTTGACGTTTAAGTGTAATTCAAAGGGTGAAAAGACAAAGGATACGGTAAATTCAATTGTAATAAATATTCTGTAAGTATTTTGAATCTCGTCATTGTTTCAGGAGTCACCGTGTTCAATAAGCTAACATTATCACCACAAAATGGCCATTTGATCAGTTTCAATACTTCCGTATACTCTCTGTGGGATATTAAATAGATTATCAACCATAATGAAGACGAAACCGAATATGAGAATTGGAACTACGTATAACTAACTTTGAAAATCGCTCTTTCAGAAGATTGTACCAAAAATGCAATGTTTCATGTACGTAATTCATCAAATGACAACATGATGACGATTCCAATTGGCAGTTGATGTCAACAAGATTAGTAAATAGAACAATCATCGATTCATCATTGCCTGATGTTAATGCTTCACCGATCTCATTGCTAAACAAACCAAATTGATTATTCCACTTTGACGGAGAATGAATATTCCTCTCGTGAAATTTAAATCTGCTCTATACCTCATATCTTCGATGCATTTCAAAAATTGTAAATACTGAAGTGCTTTTTCAAGCTCTCCTATTTTTAAAATAACTGTTTTCATTTTTGCTGTTTTATTATCTTCGTCCAGTTCTTCTGTAATTGACTTTTGCAACTGTTGGGCTGCTTCAATCGACAGCTCAACATCATTCTTGATTGATTCTACATTTTCTACAGCTATTTTAACCTTTGATGGTGCCTCAGTTGACGCCATTGAAAGCTGTATCAATAACAAATTGAAATATGAATGGATAGATTATTCATGAGATTTTCCAATGAGCATATAAAATATTACCGATTCTTCAATTTCATGTTTTTCATTTTTAAGCTGTTCATGAAATTGTTGAATGTTTCCAAGATTTTTCAGATCTGATCCGAATATTGCATTAAATTTATCGATAACTTGCTGTTTACTGTCCATTATGAAGAGTTATTGCTTTCCATGAAACAATTCTATCGAACGTTAAAATATTTGTTCTTGTAGAACAATTTATCATCTGGTGAAACTATTCATCGTTCATGTATGCGAAATGTCAAAATGTTATTGCAGTTCATAACCTAAAAACTATTTAAATAATGATCGTTCCAACATGTTGCAGCGATTGTTACGTCCTCTGCACAAAAGTCGAACTAATGATTCACGTAGTATTGATGGCAACGAATGGGGGAGCAATTTGACATTTCGAAATTGTGCGCGGGTATTTTTAAGAAATAAAAAAAAATCGACTGAATTGAAAGCAGAATGTAGAAAAATCAACTTATTGTTCGCATCAAGCATTAAACAAACAGAGAATATTGAAGCTGTATGAATCATTTATCACAAAAATAACCATCATTGTTTCTTTCGATTGATTGCATTGTTATTATTATGTGCCAGTCTATACAAATACAAATACAAATTATTTTTCTGAATTATATCTATCATTCATTGTAAATATAGTACAAGTTAATTGCAATAACAATAATGGAACACCAGACACGCGATTTTAGTGTTATTTATATTAAGAATCTTCGAATATACATATACGTATACAGATGCATACAAAATATGTATAGGTATATCAATCAGAGAGATTAGTTAATATATATTCATCGTCGTCAATTGCAACTGCTCAATTTCCACGACTACAACACATGACAACTCATAGATCATGAGTTGTTCTCAAGATAAATATACACAAATAAATAAATAGATAATCATACAATTGTTCATTGGACGGATCGATACATCAAAGGCATTTTAAAAATTGTTTTCGTCAGTGTCAACAACACGAACGAAATTTGAAATCAATTCACACGAACGATTGCACATTCGGTTTTTCTTCCTACTTCATTATCGTTGGTACTAATTTACAATTTAACAAAAAAAAGGAAATTAATGTATTGCTCATAATTCAAACTTGTTCTGTTAATTCTATCGGAATCCATTTACGATTAATTTTGTCTCTACTCTTCCTAATTCCGACTTTGCTCAAACAGAATCTTAATAAATATTCATATATATATTCAAATTAATGTAAAGTTGATTATTTGCCGTCCAACACAACGCGCAAAATATTTTTGTAATATTTACAACACAGTTATTCAATCGCTTGGTTCTTTGTTTGTTTCGTTTGTTATTTCAGATGATTTTTTAAATCAATATACAATAAAATGAATCCGCTTTAATTATTCAATTGCTCATTGTTCATTGTCAAGGCACGTCATGAATCTTTTATCATATA
This sequence comes from Meteorus sp. PSUC_FEM 10030008, assembly GCA_018881525.1. Classification (NCBI taxonomy): domain Eukaryota; kingdom Metazoa; phylum Arthropoda; class Insecta; order Hymenoptera; family Braconidae; genus Meteorus; species Meteorus sp. PSUC_FEM 10030008. The sequence goes on from JABMBR010003208.1 coordinate 9,307, forward strand.
TAATTTATGAGTGAACAAAACATATTTGATTTGACTTTATTATTATCATCAGTTCCAATCATAAGGCAAAACTCGAAATAGTTAAAAAATCCCCTGAATTACGGGTCACATTTCACTACTGTTGACCACATTTGTATAATCATTCTGTCTGTTTTGATCTCTTTGATACGAAATTGTTTCCGCAAATAATTTCAAAATTCGACCAATTTCTAATTTCTACAGAGCAGAAAGGCTGCTCTTCCATTCTCATTGTTATTGTATCTCAAATTATTGATACCTTTTCCGAATGAAATTAATTGCAGCTGTATCTAAAGTGAATCCAATAGAGAATCAAGTAGATCAAGTTGATTCTCATCCCATCCAACAGTAGCAATTAATAAACCAGTCAGATCATCTTCAGTGAGACTAACTTGAGTTGATTCAGGCACTTCTGGTAAACAGTCAGGAATTGGTGGCGATACACTGCTCGGTGGTGTTTCATATAGGGATGTGAATGATTTTTTCGTGAGTGGATTAACAGTTGTCGTGGTCGTTGTAGTCGTTGTTTTAATTGTTGGCAATCGATGGAAACGTGATGACGATGAACGTCTTCTCGTACGCTTTCCTTCTTCTAATCTTTCAAAATCCAATTTCCAGAATCCTCCTTTGCCTGGTTCATTTTTCGAACGGGGCAATTTCACAAAACATTTGTTCAGGGATAAATTATGTCTGATTGAATTCTGACAAAGAAAAGAGAGATGGAATTAATTGTGCAATATTAATTGATGTTGTGATAGTTTATGTTAAGGAATAATTTGTTCTATTTTTATTTGAAGTGGTGAATTACCTGCCACGCTGCATCTGCTTGTCGATAGAACATGAAATTTTCACGTATCCATGTGTAAATATTGGCTAAAGTGATTTTGTTGTTATTAGCTCGCATTGCAAGGCATATGAGAGTGGCGTACGAAAAAGGTGGCTTTGCATCTGGATCCGTTCGATATTTTTCTGCATTCTCCGCAAAATCTGTTGGTTAAGAACTCATTAGAATTGATGTTGCATTGCGGACAAATATTTGAACATTGCAGACTATCAAGAGAATCAATTTCAGAATGTGTTGATTGAATAGAACGAATGACAGTGACATCAGTGCACGAATAAATTCTTCTCCTACCAAGTTCAGCTTTCAATAACGGTGACATTTTTTTCGGTGGACGTCGAACCAAAGGCGGTGGTGATGGTGAACATGGTGGTGTTGGTAAACTTGATGCACTGGTAATATCCAAAGATTGTAACCATGATAAACTAGTCAGTTCTGCTTCAACACCCCAATTGTCATCAGTCTCCATGCTGTCGATAATAATGGAAGACCTTCCATCATCACCATTATTCGCTGATTTTTCAACCACCCCCGTCTCCCTCTTCATCATTTCAGTTGTCTCATAACAACACTTCGTATTTTATGTGTTCACTATAAATAAAAATCACAAATACATCAACAGAAATTGGTGAAACAAGTTTTCAAAGTGATATCAATGAATTCTACTTTATTCATCCGTAAATAATGAATGTGATAAAGAACGATATCAACATTCTTCACAAAATTAACGAAGACGATTGGACGATAAACAAATATTGAATATTGCACATTGGTTCAGTCTACTTCACTTTTCACTGTTTTCGATATGGCAATAAAGATAGTTCACTGAAAGCGTCATGTTTCAACTGGAGATAAAAAATGAATGTTAACTTACAACGCAAAAACCGTTGGTGGCGATTGAACGATAAACGGAAAATCGAATGTCACACAATTGATTGTTTTTATTACTTTAATAAATTACTGTTTGATAATTTTCCAAATTTCTCAATGAAGCAATGGGAATTATCAATCTTTTCAAAGTATGTTATGTTATATTTGTTTATCTATACATAAACTTTAATATGTCACTGGGAAAAAAATGACGTGGAGGTTATATTGCGTGTAGAATAAAAATAAAACTCGCGGGTTCAAGTCTAGGAAAGACTGAACGACGTCAGTGCAGAGAAGAAAATGTATAACGAGTGGTATATATCAAGCTGTGTGTTATACAACCCCCGGCTTTTCTGTATGCAGTAGTATAAGTTGTATTAGTAAGGACCAATACGAGGGCTTGACAGCCCCACGTCCACCACCAACCGGTGAGCAATGTGGTAGTGGTTTTTCTCTATCTTTGTTTTTCTCTTTTCCTCTTCACTCCTGATGACTGTTATTTTTTCTTTGAGTAACGTGTGGTGGTACTACATGCACGACAGGTGATAGACATTGGTTCTTTTCACAGGTGGACCCGTCGACACCCGGCATGAAAAAACCACCCTCTTTCAGCTATCCAGCAATAACCACAACTGTCTGTAAAATTTATTTCTTTCTCATTGCCTTTGCATTTTTTTTTTCCGCGGTTTTCTTTTGTTTTTATCCTACTTCTCATTTCACGAGTTTTATGATTCTTGTTGAAATTTTTTGCATTTATTATGTATAAAAGAAGAGCGTGAAAAAATTTATTGTTCGTATTAATTCTACTTTGTTGAGAATTTTACGTAGAAAAATTATATTAAAATTTGGGAATTGTGAGAAACTGTTGATTTTCGACAGGTTTTATTCGGAAATGGTGTCATAAGTTATTTCAAAACATAATTAGAAAATGTCATACACCACTTCACCTTTTTTTATTTGATATTCGGAGAGCACTGGGAATAATACGTAGAACCAATCAATTGAGGTGAAAGAAATTTTCATTCTTCTACTCAAGTACGATCAATATTTTAAAGTCCTCATTGTCTAATGAATATTTTCGTTAGATCAGACATAAACCAATATGAATGAAAACAAAGTTAACATGAGAATCGTGAAATCGATTCTTAATATTGTCCACATATATAAAGATACCTTTTGATGAGACTCGACAATTGAAATTCCACTGCGTCACTGGGTCAATTCATCATGTATTTATTGTAGGTATTGTATGTTAGTAGTCATGTGTGTGTGTGTGTGTGTGTGTGTGTGTGTGTGTGTTGTGGCGAACTTATACAGTTACATGCACGAAAGGGTGTTGAACAATAAAAATCCTGGAGGTGGAAACGTATTTGCATGCACAGACAATTGTCACAAGTTATATTCATGAGTGGAAGTCACGGTTTTGAAAAATTGATGAAGTTGTGTATGAGATTCACATTTGTCAACTTATCATATAAATACAAAATCAAATACGATTTTGTAGATTTTACACGCCAACATTTTTCTCTTACTTCATCAAATATTCCAGCAATAAATTGAGTTTAGATTCAATTCTTACAGTTTCACAATTACTATCACCACGAAAGTGACATTCATGAACAAAATCATTCTGGAACACGATCCAACATTATTGTTTACCCTCCGATGAATTATTTATTCATTAATTACAGATTGACAAGACTATAGAATAATTCAATGAATATAAAATAGAAATCAGTCATTCATGAATCAGACGAATTAACTTCTCTTCTCTCCTGAAATACATCCTAAAATAATTCAATTTTTAACTAAAAGTCAGTCGTATAATACCACCACAAAATTTCTGTATATCCAATAAACAATTTATTCATAAATACACCCGAGTCCAGGTGCATAGCGAGATAAGTGTTCACTGTAGCTTGACGTAAGGAAAACCGGAAGTCCTGGCACGTGCGGTTTGAAACAAGGAGGAAATGAAAGGAAACAATAACATGTGTCGTATTGAAAGAAAAGAATTGTAAATGGTGAAGGATAGATAGATTTTAGGATATCAATTTTCGTATGATTTTTCTCCTGTTCATGTTCTGCGTCATTGGAGGGCTGCGACCGTTGATTCTCTCTACTTATACCTGAATAGGGGTGATGATATTTCATAACAGAGAGGGGAAAACGCCCCGACCACTCTGTATCCAGAACACGAATCACGTTCGAGATAGCCACTGCTTCTTTATCATTGGTCGTGGGATATATAGAGGATAGGTAGCATCAGGACTTGCTTGGCCACGTCCACGTGGATCTGATTTGGTTATTGTCCATCCCACACATTACACACATCCCACACAACTGTGTCTATCTTCATACAGTGACATGAAATAGAATGGATGTTACTCCATTTTTTCCCATTTGGTTCTTCATTCTCATTACTCTAAAAACACCAATTGGAACTCCAGATGAGGAATTAAATTTTTCGAAGAACTTTAAAAAACACCCCGATGTACTCAACAACTGGAAAATTCGTGTGAGTGACCCCCTAGTTTTAATTTTTCTTTGCGACTGTTCTAAACTATGTGGAAAAAATGGTTTCAATCTCCATCTTTGTTCCGAACAAATCTCCATAGAGTCATCCAATTGTTCTCATCATTCTCCATAAAAATTTGCAAGAGTCCAGTCAAAGTACAATCGTAAAGAGAACAATAATTCGCATCTAATCATCATCAATTATAATTAGACATACACATGAGCAACGGATCAAATTCATCGTCATTTTCCCATTCGTCCTTGTCCTCACCAACAAAGTGGAAGTATCTGCCACAAGCGATCAATAATCTCCTGGGAACATCCGACCCCCTGCCTCCTGACTGTCGGACCCCCCTAACTTGGTCACATTCTATGAACATATATATATACATCTATATCTATACGTGGTGGTGTGGTATCGAAAACCAGCACCACCAGCAAGTACCACCAACAGTAGCGGACCCACCAAGTTGGCTACCACCTGGCCACTCTTATCCCTCTTCGCATATGTGCACTGCAGTCAAGTTGTGTGACTCATTACATTACATATCCAGACTATACAGCACAGACAGACTCGGCCAATGCCACCCCAACAACCTGCACGCCTACCAGCAACCCATTATATGAACGTCATTAGCTTCACCCTATTCACCAACATACACCACCACTCAATGGGCCATTACCTGGTACAGGTGCTTTTTATGTCAATATCTAACACTATATTTTTCCAAAACTAAATGATAAAAGAATGATTGATGAGTTTTTATCTTCACATTAGGTCAACATATTTTTGAAAGAAGGAGAAATGAGCGGAATGGTGGAGTCGGAAAGAAACTTCCCGATGTACCAATTAATTCGAGGTGATGATGATGAACCTTCACTGATTTTATTTTTCTAAACAGTTTCTGGGGTTCCTAATGCTGTACTTGGAACAATGAGATTGTAAAATTTGTGAATGTCTGATGATGGAGATGTTGGTGATGTCAGCGCTGTTGAACTGAACTAGGATATGATGTCAATTGAATTAAGAAGTTTGGAAGGACCATGAAAAGTAGTTAAAGTTATTATTTAATCCCACGCTTATTGATCCTTGAAAAGTGAAATTGTATGAACTCTTTTCTGCTTATAAATGGCCAGCGCGTTATAAATATGAATTCGTGATATATTATAAGAATGAAATTGTCTGTGGGAAAAAGTGTATTAGGTCGTCACTTGTGGGGATGATGTGGACTTATTTGAATGGTCAAGTCATACATGTATAAATATTAGATATAAGAGATAATTTATACAGCAATACTGATATAGCCTTGATACTTCTGTGTATAGTGGGTATATAAGTGAATTATAAGAGAGGGACACGATAAGGGCGTATGGTATATATAGAAGAAAGAGGAGAAGGAATAAAGTGGTGGAAGTGTACATGATAAAATATTCAGAAGAATTGATTCTCTTTGGCGCAGCAGCAACCGGCTGATGATGCATCATTTTCTTAATCTTTCTATTTCTTGGTCAATCGACAATTCATATTTACTCATTCAATTGCTGATGATGATCCTCATGGGGTATTAACATTGATAGATGGATTATAATCGGATGATCAAGAATTGACTTCACCTAACTAAATGTCAATACATTATGGATCTCATGAAATCGGTGCATGAAATGATGGAATATTCGAGCGATGATTTTCAACGATAGATAGATAGAAATTATAATGATGAACATTACCTTTCGGCTGTCTGAAGAGTTGCAAAGAAATATTGTCAAGGGTCTGTCCACTCAAGTGTTCACTCTACTATGATGAAGAGCTTTCTTTACTTTGCTTTCACTGCTTTGCGTCGTAGCACTCCACAATAATTACTTGATGTTAATCCATTTGAAAGTGATTTTATCAGTGAGTAATGTTACAATTTGAATTATTTTCTGATGACATATCTATTGAATCATGTGAAGTAGAATGAAAAGTAGTGTAAAATTACAGTCGACTTTGCGCTGAGTGGAAAATAAGCACAGGACAGTTTACGTCCGCTGCTACCATCATCCCCCAGAGTACTAACGTCGATGCACGACGACGATGTGGTGACTATAGTTGTCCGCCATATTTTTCACCTGAGGTCGTGGCATGTCATGATGACGGGCAAATTGATATGACGATCATACGCCGGTTCTGGATTACGTTCAATTCGAAATTGTCATAGGCAATGTATCATCCGATTACATAAATTTGTTGCGCAATTTTGTTAGGAGTGCACAGAATTGAAATTCCGAATTGATTTTCTATTAGTTTGGAATATTCGGTTGTGGTCGTATAGGTTTTCTAGTGCGTATTCTGATGCACCTGGACCCGCAGATTATGCAGTTGAAGTCGTCACGGTGGATGAGTCCTGACCCTCGTATGCATTTTATCTATGATACCGACTATTTCCTAGTTTTTCGTTTGAGGAATATCTTTTTCAAAAATATTATTCTTTCACATTCAATTAATATCCAGGCATTTTATTATCTTTTACATTACAGTATATTATTTTTTCTTTTTCTTTTTTCCATTATTTTTTTTTTTTTTCAACGCTGGTAATAAGCATAATCTAACAAAGTTGTAAACAAGGGAACAGAAAGAGTAATAAGATCATCAACTCTTAATAAAACAGGAAGATGCAGTTCTGAAACGTAAATTGATGAGAAAATCGATGCGTTGGTAGGTCTGTGTTCGAGTTCGTATGTAATGAGTTGGGCGAACGAGCAAATTTGGCATCCAATTTGAACGTACCAAAACTGTATTCAACTTGTTTCATCATATTAGTCCTTTGTCGCATTGTGGGAATTTGATTCATATGTATGTTTTCTATGTTTACTTATTCAATTGTAGATTATATTGCAGTGGCAAAGAATTATTCCGTACTCGAGAGCTAATAGGGTTTTTTCGTATTTTTGTTTCTTGTCTATTGCGCTTACTCTTTCACACTTATTATAGTGCTCTGTGATTCTGTGATGTCTTGTAGGAAAGTACACGAGTGAAACTTTTCCACTCATCAGTGTTTTTGTTTCTTCTACGATCTCACAATTGCAAGGTCTTCATCAGTTCAATTTTTATGTATATAAGAAATATTCCTTATTGAGCCCTTCCATTTTTCCTTCTTTTTTTCCATTCCACTTTTCCGTTTTATTGTGTAGTTATCCTATTTTAGTTTATCAGGAGACATAACGCGCAACACAGTACAAGTATAGTCTCTAAGCAGTAGAAGGAACAAATAGACACTAAAACTTTGGAAAAAAATTGAATATTGAAAAATTGCAGCAGAGAAAATCCTCCTACCACGTTCTATATTTCTTCTGTAGCTCATTATTCAATCTTTATTCTTCATTCTTTTCCATTTCTGTCTTGGTTGTTTCCATTAAGGCTGATTGGTTGTGAAAGGCGTTATTCCATTATTCGCCATATTGTCTAAAATACCACCAATGTAGGCGGCCACATCAATTTGCGCCTCTTCTGATCGTCTTATGAAAGGATGATCTAAAAGCTTGTTGTATTTCGGACGCTGATGTTCTTCTTTGATTAAACTGCAATCAATCATAAAACCGGAATTGAACATAATTGCTAATTGATTGATTAAATAAAATGGAAGAATTCAATACCATGTGTTGACAAAGTTTACAAACTCCATAGTGAAATGATTGCCATTGCCATTAGGTGATAATCTTGGTGGATCACCTTGAACTACTTGGTATAACTGTTCAAATACAGAATTCCACTTTGGATAAGGGAAGTAACCAGTCGCTACTTCCATTAGTGTAATTCCCAGCGACCAAACGTCACTCCTCACGTCATAACCGCGAGCTCGTTGAGGATCAATCCGTTCTGGCTGAAATATCAGTATTATTCTTTCTTAATTTTTATTCGATATCCATGTGAGACCTTGTGATGCAATCAGATTAATTGTTGATACATACAGCCATATATGGTCGACAACCGGCATCACGTGTACGTGCAATAGAATCGACAAGTTGACCAGATATACCAAAGTCACATAATTTTATATTGCCACGGCGATCCAATAAGATATTGCTTGGTTTAACATCGCGATGAATTATTCTCAACTTCTCTTTGAGATAGTTCAATGCTTTCACTGTTGCTACGGTAATTTTTCCGAGAATGCATTCTGGTATCCTTTTATTCAATCTCTCGTAAATAAATTTATAAAACTTGTCTAATGATGTATCCATTAACTCCATACAAATCCAACAGTCGCCTTCTTTAAATAATGCACCATAAAATTGCACAATGCATGGACACTCATTTGACTTCATAACGACTTCCAAGTCCATCAACAACTGATTCTGTTCCCTCTCATCTACTGTGGAACGAATTCTCTGCGAAAAAATCAATGGAATGACAAATGATGGGAATGGATGTCCATATAATTGATTCTCATCAGCATAGAATTGCAAAGGAATTTGTGGAATTATTTTGCTTTGTTGAAATGTTCCAACACGCGGACTCTGTGACGGGAATTCAAGATTCAGAGTCAAATCATTTGTCAAATATTTCGGAACACAGTTTCTATGCTCATGCCTATCAAAATAATATCTTCATCAATTCCTCACGTGGAATTGGGAATTACCTTCACAGCCATGACAGTATCGCTTATCCTATGAATCATTTTATTTACAGTACCAAACCCCCCTCGACCTATTTCACCCAAGTCCTGGAGATCTTCACTAGTGAAATCATAAACCGTATCAGGTGATAATTGCAATTTTCCAGTGCTCTGCATCGACTGACACATTCGCAGCTTGTCACGTGCTTTATCAGGAAAATGAATTCCTGTCTGAGGTGGTGCTGTTCGTGGTCTGACAGGTAATTTAGACAATGGTAAAGGCAAGATGGGACGAGTTAATCTACAAAATACGAAATGGACGAGTAATTAACATTGTGAGAGAGGATAAACTCAATTGAAACGCTTATAGACTTCAATGGATACTCACGGTACAGGCGAACTACTCGCAGATGTTCCAGTTGAATTGGAATTGCTTGAATTTGTCGAATTTGTGAATGGAATACTGCCACTCTGTGCTGGAAACGAGAGCTTGAGTTGTCGTCGTTTCTCAACTTGATTCAGATAAATTAACCAGCATGAAGGATTGTGAATCACATTAGAAGGGAAATTCTAAATTTTTATATACAACTGCATACATGTACAAAAACATTCAATATTTACATACTTGATTCCTTTTGAATATCATTATTGGAACGGAAATCCAAGCGTTGAAAATTGAACGTCCTTCCTGATCCTGGGACTATAGACAAGAATATTCGTGAAATAATTCCTCAACTTCATCATCGTTACCATATTTATTGTGGAATTTAGTGTTCAGAAAAGAAAGGGAATAAAGGAAAGATGTGATCCTGATTAGTAGGTTAAGAGTACATTTCTAAAAGATTGTCTACACAGAAGGCGCAAAAAATGTGAGGACAATCACACGTACCTTGGTTTAATTCATTTGAAGAATTACCTTGGCTTTCTGCCATAGTTAAATTTAATAATTACAAATGTAAGTTCGGTGTACAAATAACCACTTGTGCAGGCACTTCTCCTAGGAGACCTTACCGCGACAATTCATTGGACTAATGTAGTTTACCGATAAACACATCATTTATCTGATCAATAATATAATCAGATTGTTATTCGATGCAAACTTCTTTTGTTTAATATCCAATCTATAGAATTTGTTTACAATTTTGTATTTTCACGGAATTCAGAGGCTTCCTCTTTTATATTTTGTGGTATAGGATATATATAGGAATAATGAAAATCAGTGAGAGTGTGTATGGAACATATTGAGTCGTGCGATATGTGTGTGTGTGTGGGAGTGTTTATGTATATATCTGATGAAAAATGTAACACACGCCGCTACTTGAGAAGGTGGCGAATACACATTACTTGATTCCAGCGGAAGTTGAACTTTCACGAAGTCTGAACCGACGACGGATGCGTATTTCATATTTGAACCGCTGCGAACTGCATTCATTCTTCACAATCAGATTTTCGTTATCCACGCTAAGATATGAGACAATTCAATCGTTATCGATGCTAATCATTTTTCATAGAAAGAAGTCCCTTCTTGCGCTAGCACAAGGTCCCATTGTGAGTCTATACTTCATTGTTTGAATTTATTTAGCAAATGTGTTAGTAATTTATGTATTGCCTCTACCTGATTGTTTAGTAATTCTTATTTTCTACGCGACCAATGATTTTAATGATGTGTGTAAATGGTGTCCTTCTCCGATATTTTGAGGACGTGTGTGCATTCTATGAAATGATTTCCTGCTCCAAAAATGAAATGTACGTTTCAGGTTCAATATCGACCCTAGAAGATTACCGTCGCTCATTGTAAACGATAAGTATTTTCAAAAGGGACAAATTGGGCAGACTCGGGAAGAAAATGTTAATTTTACGGAAAATCGCAGGACTTCGGGCCTTCGTTAAAGTGCCTGAAGTTATTAGGTATGGATTATACTCGAATAATTTCTATGGACTGTATATTACTCATTTCAATATTTATCAACAGCATGGCAGAGATATTATTTGTTGTTGTTGAGGCAGACACAGACATAACCTCTATTTTATACACCGACTCGATTTGTTTTCCTGGTATTTTGACTATATAATGTTTCAGATTAACAAATGTAGGGCTTACCAAATCATACAGTGTGTATGCGCCCGATTATAAACAGCCAGTATTCACGAAAAAGGAACAGGTATCATTGGAAAAAAGTGAAGTCGAAATCCTTGCGCATTCTCGTATCCGGCCGGCTTTAGGTCATCATACTTCATCAGAATTCTATGATCCTCTTGTTCAGTATGTTCAATATTATCTCTCCATGAACATGTAATGAATGCATTAGATGATAACTCTTATGATGAGTCCATAATTTACTTTTTCCAGAAAATTCACTGCTTATTTGATGCGAAAAGGTAGAAAGCAATTGGCACGAAGTTTACTAGAACATGCATTCGAAAAAGTCAAACGCACTCAATTGCAACGTTATCATCGGGCGACATCTGACCAACGCGATCAAATTATATTGGACCCTGTAGAAATTTTGTACAAAGCGGTTGAAAATACAAAACCAGTTATGGAGCTCCTCTCTATGAAAAGAGGAGGCGGCACATATCAAGTAATACCCTTCTGATGCTTCATTTTCTTGTTACCAATTGGTGATTAGAGTGTCTGTATCTGTGACGAATATCAAATCCGAATGACTTCCGTAGGTACCTGTACCCGTACTTGAGAATCGGCAAAAGTTTTTAGCGATGAATTGGATGATTCAAGCTGCTAAAGAAAAAGATGGCGAAGTTCGGTTCCACGATACACTGGCTAAAGAATTAATCGACGCCGCACATAATCATGTATGCAATTGGTTCCAAACTCAAATTTATGAATTTTTCATCTCAGTGCTTTTCATTGTATATTTAATTTTCCACCAACAGGGTCGAATTGTGAAAAAGAAACAAGATCTACACAAGCAATGTGAAGCAAATCGTGCATATGCCCATTATCGGTGGTCTTAAAAAGCATATCTCACGAAGTTATATATGTATATATATATATCCGTTTGTATTTGATAGGAAAGTTATAAAAATGAGAACAATGTACAGAGTTCGAACAAATCTGACGAAACGGATATGAATCGAGTTTTATTTACATAATTCTATTTTATTTTACAACACTACTCTGAGTACTTCGAAGAATCTTTTATTGTCTGTGACTGTACCATTCGAAAGTAGTTTGAGTTTGAGTTTTGGCGATGTCACATCGACGGTTAAAAACTGTGGTTTAAATAACTTCGAAGTAGGTTCTATACAACTGACATTGTCGATTGTAGTTTCGACATCAACTCTCTTTCCCCAAAAATCCACGTAGGAAATCATCAAATGTTTTCTGTCCTCATTTTCATACAAATATCCTATAACATTATTGCAGTAATATCCAGCAAGATGCATCATTATCAAAAGCGATGATCCTGGAAGAGAAGGCATCAATAGAATTGTGGGTATATGACTGTGAATAATGTGAGTACGACGCACGAATGTTCTATGTGCTCACCTACTAACGTAACATTATCTGCGTATATCGATGGCATCAACCAAAGCATATCCACTGCTTGGGTCCCTATTATGATTGTCCCTGTCGTGATCGTAACTAAACGTTTGAATCTATTCATAGCACTAATCAATCTCACTGATTCTAATTTGTACAAGACATGGTAATCAGGAAATACTTTTGATTCGTATGATATGTGCCGGTTTAGAATCTGTGATGATACAAATGATGGATGAAGTAATTGTCTTCTGAATGAGGTTAGTGCATTACAATACTTCATGAGCTGTGACATTCTGTATACAATGTTGAATATGTATTTTCCGTGTGAATTATGTATTGGATAATTCTCTACGGTAGCAATGGATTAACAATCACTTCCGACATTCACATCACCATGGATATTTATAAAAATTTGAGGATGAATTGAATACAGGGTAGTTATCGCTGGACCATTGTTCTTTCCGATGGAGCCGCGGAATTGTGCTCTAACAGGGACCTGGCAGCATTCTCATGAGCACCGACGAATTCACCAATTCCGATTGGATAACATTTCGACTTTTCAAAAGTCTTCAGCCCGCCATTTTATGTATGCGCAAAACTCCAGCGCACTGTACGTATTCAGTCTTTTCATGTCAATTCTCTCGTTAGGAAAATTAAGACTATTTTTTGTATGAAAATTAAAAAAATGCTAAGGATTGAAGTTAATCCTATTCACTTACACTCATTTCTCCTTACTTTGTACGAGCCCGGTTCCGAATTTTCCGATTCAATGCTGAACTGGGTAATTATTGAAAATCGAATATGTACTGACCAATAAGAGGATAAGAATCCAGAGGTGGGGGGATGAACACGTGGTTACAAACTTGCTTCAGAAATTTTATTCTGAGTCTGAAGTCTTGGATGCAGGTGGACAGGATATTATTACAAATTACCGCTGTTACCTGATACGAAGTGTGTATTCTGGAATCAAATAGAAAATGAGCAATTTGAAGGAAGCGTACGTTCAATTACTATTAAATCATCGATCTTTCTCCATTATTTTGTGTGGATCCGTTTGTGTTTAAGGTTAAGCGCACTCATGGGTACACTTGTTATGAATTTATTATCAGATCATGTAATTTGATTTTAGATTTGAAGTGCAATCCAAACATGGTGCTTTTTACACGGGTGGAAATGTCAAGGTTTGAGTGAAGAAATTTATTATATTCACATGAATTTCAGATAATTTGAGTGATATTTCTAAATTTTCTGATGTTTCTTGATGGTTTTTCTGCAGTGGAGTGCAGATGGAGAATATTTATATTGTCAAAATGGTGGGACACTGTCTAAGTTATCAGTCGATAAAGGCATTGTCACAATACGATTGGGAGATACTGAGAATAACGAGGATGAAGACACAATAAATAGCTTCACTTTGAGTAACGATGGAAATCAAGTGATAACACATCATAAAAGTGGTCTCTTCAAGTTATGGTCCGCTGAAGGTAGTTCACATTCATCATTATTCATTTAATTATTGATACGTCCATGAATTTTTCAATATTTATTTCGTCAATGTTATATTTCAACCAGAAGGAAAAGTTACAAAGTTGTGGAAATCTATACACAATGGTCCCGTGCCACAAATTGCACTGTATAGTAATAATCTTATCATGGCATCGGGTGGAAGTGATTCTAGTGTAAGGTTATGGGATTTGCAACACCACGCTTGCACACATAATTTGAAGGGTCTCCAAGGAGTAGTCAGGTTAGTTTCTAGGACTGTACTTTGGGAAAAAATGTGTTATCAATGAAAAATCAGATGAACTTGCATTTATGCTCTTATTTTTTTCTTCTCAGTGTATTGGAATTCCACCCTAGCACTGATAAACCAATGATATTCGCTGCGGGCGATGATGCAAAAATTTATGGATGGGATATTAATACAGGACAATTAAAGACAACATTATCCGGGCATTTCAGTAGAGTAACGTCTGTATCTTTTCACAAAAATGGCACACATTTGTTAAGGTAATTCGAATTGATCCTCGGTCACCATAAGTACACTGAGTAGTACTCTGAAAATCATTATAAAATTGACAATAATTACATTTGTATTTACAGTTCTGGTCGTGATAAAGTTTTGATTCTCTGGGACATCGTTAAAGGAGTATCAATCAGAATATTACCTGTCTATGAAGGAATTGAAGGGACATTCATATTACCATCATGTATCAAGTTGCCAATAGATATTGACATAGAAAATCAGGAAAAAATATTTGCCGTGAGTGCGGGTGAGAAAGGCACGGTTAAAATATGGGAAATGAAATCAGGTAGAGAGATTTATTCCCAAGATAATTCACTACTTCCACCAGCCAAAGAAGACGGTGGACTCTCAATAACTCATTTATTGTTCAACGAAAAACTCAAATGTTTCGCTGTCACTTCAGTCGATCACAATATCATCTTACACGCACTAGAAACTTTCCAATGTACAAAGCAATTTGTTGGTTATACCGATGAAATTCTTGATGTTGTTTATGTTGGCGCAAATGACAGCCATGTGGCAGTAGCCACAAACAGTTGTGACATAAAGTTGTATGAATTATCAACGATGAGTTGTCAATTACTCTGCGGACATACCGATTTAGTTTTGTCATTAGCTGTAACCCCGTCGAATCGTAATTTGATGGTGTCATCTGCGAAAGACAACAGTGTACGAGTATGGTTGATGTGCACAGAAACTTATAAGATGTTTTGTGTTGGCACTGCAATACGTCATACAGCGTCAATCGGGTCAGTTGCATTATCAAGAGCGTCATCCGAATTTTTCGCATCGGTGAGTCAAGATATGTGTTTAAAGCTGTGGACATTACCTACAAATATCACAATAACAGATCGTGATATCACATTGAATGCTACGCATACGGTGATGGGTCATTCCAAAGATATCAACTGCGTCACCATATCACCAAACGACAAATTATTAGCAACTGGATCGCAAGACAAAACGGCAAAATTATGGAGCGCTGAAAATTTACAATTATTGGGAGTATTACGTGGACACCGGAGAGGCGTCTGGTGTGTACGGTTTTCACCAATCGATCAAGTATTATTAACATCATCGGCAGACTGTACAATGAAACTCTGGTCATTATCAGAATTGAATTGTCTGAAAACATTTGAAGGACATGAATCATCAGTACTTCGTGTTGAATTCATCTCGCGTGGAATGCAATTGATAACGTCAGGCGCTGATGGTTTATTGAAACTATGGAATGTTAAAACTTCCGAATGTGAATCAACATTAGAAGAGCATGACAATCGTGTGTGGGCTTTAGCTATTAGTAAGAATGAAAATCATATTTTAAGTGGAGGAAGCGATTCATTAATTGTTGTTTGGCGTGATGTAACTGAGGAAAATCGCGCGAAAGCTGCTGCTGAACGTGAACAGCTCATCTTAGAGGAACAAAAATTGTCGAATCTCCTGAAAGCCAATGAACTTACCGCTGCACTGAAGTTAGCATTGAAATTGGAAAAACCAATGCAAGTCCTACGTGTGATTGAGGGTATCATCAGAACTGATGATAAAAATGAATTATCTAGAGCAATCGGTGAATTGAAGACTGATTACAAAGTTACACTACTCAATTGTGCATCAACGTGGAATACAAATAGTCGCAACTCACATGCTGCTCAGGTAATAAGTTCGTGTGTTTGTATGTTCAAGATAATGATCATGTCACGCGATTTAGAGTCACTCATTTCTATTGATTTGTAAATGTAGATTTTCCATTTTTATTCAAGTTCTTTTCATCACTATGACATTTTTTGTTCCAGTTGGTCATTAATGCATTGTTGAATGACATTGGGAGTGGCAACTTGCAAGTTGATAATTTGTCGTCGTCTATGGAAGTATTGATACCTTATACAGAACGGCATTTCAAACGTCTCACGCGACTTCTCCAAGATCTTCATTTGCTGAATTATACAGTGAATCGAATTAAACCACACAATGAACCCATGCTAATTGAAGAAAAAAATGACGAATAAATATAATGTATGGTATTTTGATGCAATGTAAATAAATTGTTTTATATTTAAATTTCACTTATAATACCAAATATTGATAATGTAACACGAGAAGATTTCGAAAAATGCAGGAAAAACAGGTATGATAATTGCTGATTGTTTATGTAAGCACAAATGTGAGCTTATAAACGTATAAATAATGTAAGTGTGATTATCAATTTTAATCTTTGAATATATATGAACTACTGTCTCACCAGCGCAATGTTCTATACAGTATCCAGCATACATGCTTACTTTGGTAAGATGATGTGTACGTTTGGTAAGCAATTGTAATGTGTACATACACCGGCAAGTGGGATATTAAAACGTTTCGTTGGCGCTTGGAAGTTGATCAACAAAATTTACCTGTTCACATATACTACAAAAGTTCTCGCAGCAGCATCAGTTGATGTTCGACCATTGTGCATTGGATACTCGATAGGACTTCCGGTGAACGTTAAAAAATGTGTCGGAATATTAAAATTAACATTCAATTGTTATTTCAATTTTTTATAATCATTGATATATTCCATAGCGGATTGAGCGTACTAATCGCGTAAGTCAACCAAATTTTTTTTTTCTATTCGTCTTTGTTCTCACATTCTCATTATAATAACTGATATTTGTTCCCAATTTTTGTCCAACGGCACAATGATGTGATTTAATTGAGGAAAAAATGATTACAAGTTTAAACAAATATGACGTTGATTGAAAGTTTAATCAATGTTATCAATACCTAATGACTTAAATCAAAAATATGATTTTCCTTTGTTGAGTTATTAACTAATTTATAGAGGTGTCAAATATTATGAAATAAATAATCGGTAGGAAGAAATATTTCTGATGGAAAAAAAGAAAAAAATGTAACACAAAAGAAAGAGTTGTGTTTTTTCCAACAATTTATGATAAAAAAAAAAATATTGCAGTCATTTTCATGACGAGAATTTTCATCCATCAATATTTGAATTATTATCAAATAAACGTGGTGTGTTCTTTTTATGTTTATTCTGGATTTCATTTCATGAATGTGCGGTTATTGTGGCTTACCACACTTTTCAGATTTAAATGCCGTTCTGCCATAAATAATCTATTCGTTACTGAGAAATATATTTCAATTTCGATAAAATTGTATTGGCGATTATCAGTCCATGACACGCGGTCGTTTTTGTTTATCGTTTTACTGAATAATGAGAAGACAGAAAAAAAAAAGAAAAATTTTTTTTTTCCTCCAAGGCTCACTTACTACAATATTTCAAACTGAAACCCAAGGTTATTGAAACTATTTGAAAAATGAGTAATTATCAATTTTAGCATCTAGTTAAAAATAGTTACTCATTTCTAATCACACTCACGAATTCATCTACACACACTCTCTTGTTCTCTCTCTCACTTCTCTACTTTCAATGGCGAAATTACGAAATTGAGTTCACTTGTGTCAATTCAAATGCTCAAAATATCATCGGTACACAACGTGTTATAACATATTTAATATTCATCATTGAATAATAACTCAGGCGTTGACATCTACGAAATAATTGATAAAACTTATTTCTCTTTTAACTCTTTTAATTCCAAAATCGATGATGATCTGTCAAATATTAACATTTCTACGAATGTATCAGGAGGAAATATGTCATGTACTCGATCATAAAAATAGAGAAATATTTTTTCACAATTCGAACTTCGTTAACAATGATCATTGGAAGACATAAACCGCTTGTATATTTGCGAACATATCCATATACTATCTGATTATGACGTGGATTATTTGTTCTATCAATGGAACAATCGCTTAGTGTACAAAAAATAAAAATTCAAATACTCATCATACATTTATTTCACTTTACTGCAATAATATTCTCAATAATCACATTATTATGCATAATGATTCACTAAAACAAATTGATAGGAGACGCATCATAAAGAGATAAACAGATAAATAAATAAAAATTACGTATTTGTCACGCGTTCCGTTTTTCATTTTCATATCTATTCAAACAACGCACACCTGTCTCGTGTGTCTGTAATCCGGAATGTTCTGGCGCCGAATGTTGACTCCATTGTCATCTCTAGTCGGACGCTTTTACGAATATTAATATAACCAAACGTACTTCCTCAGGTCGTCATTTAACGAATTAGTACAGGCAACAGGGAGCGAGTTACTCTTGTCAACTTTGCAAATTTAGGCAGAAGTTATTTTTTTTCATAGATAGGTTCAGTTTGACCTAATTAAGATAAAAACATAAAATACTTACAAAAATGGCGAACGG